>APFE031738605.1:1298-24269 GCA_000404065.3 Pinus taeda
CAGCAACAAAGCAAGCAAACGTGGACCAGAGGATCAGAATAGAGGAAATCCGGTTTTAAAGTAGAAAAGCAGATTTAAAGTGGATTTAAAGTAGTTGTTAACAGCTATGCATGCTTTTGGAGAGCTTTCGTTGGAGGAAAAGCAAGGGAGGATAGGATCAATCCTTCCTAAGACTTCTTATATAAATGTTGTGCAATAGGGGTGTAATAGATATCTTATTTTGTGAGGAAAATTGTGAGTGGGAAAGATGTAGCCCAGTGCGAATTCGTTTTTAAGGCTAAAGGCCTTAATTTTGTAATTGTTTTATATAATCTATGAAAGCCTGTTCGAGTGTTATTTGTATATGCATGTGTTGTGAGCTTGTCACTCAACATCGATCATTCCAATATCGATGGCGATCTATATATTGTGTAACTGTTATATATGTTATTGTTTAACCGCTATGTATGAAGAGCAAGGGAGGATTGGCGTGCTGGCAATTGATTGATGTGGATTCCATCTCTGCTTTGTCATTGTTATGTTACCGAATATGGCTTGATTTGGAAAAGTTTTTTTTTATTAAAACAAGGTCGTGCTTGAACCGGAAAAGAAGAGCGATATCTAACAATGTTTTAAGAGTTGAGCTCAGTGGAATTTTCAAGTACAGAGCAATCCAATGGAGATTTGCTGAAGTTTCACGTTTCTGATTTTACTGTAGACAACCAGTAGATGAGCGTGCAAACAGCGACGGGTTGTACCTAAAATTCGACATCTGCTATGTGGAATTTAACCGATGAGGGTTTGCATTTCCTGTTTACGGCATTGTACGTGAAATTTTGATGCCTCTCGGTGGACTTTCGGTGGGGCATCCACAGATTATACGGTTCTATTGATTTCTTTTCAGAGGATTTTGCATTACAAAGGCCGGAGTGGTTTTCTTTGGTTTCATTTGAAGGCTCTGATCGTTGAGAGGACGGGTCGTGTTCAAACATTCCCGAGAGGAACCAGCATAATGATAATTTAGAATCCCATTAAAGAGATGTGGATTTTATAAAGATCCACATTACATAATGAAGTTTATTTGGGAATTGGGATTTTGGATTAACCCCAAAATCTCATCCCATCAGTTTGGTATTAGAGCAGTAAAAGATTCTGCGGAAGGAGGTAGCAGCAGAGGAAGGTGAGAAGATTGCAATAGCCTAGAGTGTTTACCAAAAGACCAAGTCCAGAGGAGAGCTTGGTGAGGTAAGAGGCAGCAAGGAGGACTTGTTGTTACAGAGGTTGATTGCAGCTCACAAGTTAAAGATATTATGAAGACCAGAAACATATGACCAGGAGGTCATAAATTTTTGTGCCTCGAGAGTCTGATGTGGGAGCACCCAGCAACAAAGCAAGCAAACGTGGACCAGAGGATCAGAATAGAGGAAATCCGATTTTAAAGTAGAAAAGCAGATTTAAAGTGGATTTAAAGCAGTTGTTAACAGCCATGCATGCTTTTGGAGAGCTTTCGTTGGAGGAAAAGCAGGGGAGGATAGGATCAATCCTTCCTAAGACTTCTTATATAAATGTAGTGCAATAGGGGTGTAATAGATATCTTATTTTGTGAGGAAAATTGTGAGTGGGAAAGTTGTAGCCCAGTGTGAATTCGTTTTTAAGGCTGAAAGGCCTTAATTTTGTAACTGTTTTATATAATCTATGAAAGCCTGTTCGAGTGTTATTTGTATATGCATGTGTTGTGATCTTGTCAATCAACATCGATCATTCCAAGATCGATGGCGATCTATATATTGTGTAACTATTATATATGTTATTGTTTAACCGTTATGTATGAAGAGCAAGGGAGGATTGGTGTGCTGGAAATTGATTGATGTGGATTCCATCTCCGCTTTGTCATTGTTATGTTACCGAATATGGCTTGATTTGGAAAAGTTTTTTTTTATTAAAACAAGATCGTGCTTGAACCGGAAAAGAAGAGCGATCTCTAACAATGTTTTAAGAGTCGAGCTCAGTGGAATTTTCAAGTACAGAGCAATCCAATGGAGATTTGTTGAATTTTCACGTTTCTGATTTTACTGTAGACAACCGGTAGATGAACGTGCAGACAGCGATGGGTTGTACCTAAAATTCGACATCTGCTGTGTAGAATTTAACTGATGAGGGTTTGCATTTCCTATTTACGGCATTGTACGTGAAATTTTGATGCCTCTCGGTGGACTTTCGGTGGGGCATCCACAGATTATACGGTTCTATTGATTTCTTTTCAGAGAATTTTGCATTACAAAGGCCGGAGTGATTTTCTTTGGTTTCATTTGAAGGCTCTGATCGTTGAGAGGACGGGTCATGTTCAAACATTCCCGAGAGGAACCAGCATAATGATAATTTAGAATCCCATTAAAGAGACGTGGATTTTATAAAGATCCACATTACATAATGAAGTTTATTTGGGAATTGGGATTTTGGATTAACCCCAAAATCTCATCCCATCAGTTATCTTGATGCAGGATTTTTCCCTTTTTACACAATGATTTAAAGCTTGAATCTTTTCTCCATTCTTACCCTAATTTTAACTGGAAAAAACATAGAAATTTTATCCCCATTCTTTTTTTCCTAAACTATTCTCTCATATCCTTTTTCTAAATAAAAGAATATTTACATAACTTCACTTCCTAAAACAAAAAAATATTTAAAATTATCACACCCCCTCTTTATTCCATATTTACAAATGAAGAGGGTTTTGATGCTCCTGCATCATACACCCAACCTTAAAATTAATCATGATCTCCTGATCATGTGTTCGGATCTATGTATGCTTGGATCCCACACCTTGTGCTGCAAGTTTCTATTTGCCGCTGCTTTTGTCTGTTGTTCTTCTCCAGGTCTCCACACCTTATGCTGCCTTTCTCCACTAGCTGCACTCTTGCAATCTTCTGGTCTCTTCCGGGACTCCTTCATCATCATCCGCCTCATCATTTCAATTTCTCTGTCTAATAGACTTTCTCCAGCATCTTCAATAAAACCTGTACTCACATAACAATTGTTAGAATAAAAAACATAAGGCATCAATGCCCCCATAGATTTTGCTGCTGCCAGTGTTGTCTCAGCTGCCACCATAAATGTCGCCCCACATGTTGCTCTAGCTGTCACTATGGATGTTGCTGCCTCCCAAACTTCCTATCCCTCTGCAACATGCTTTGGCTCATCACCTGCAATTTCATCTGCAACTTGTTCTTCTGGTTCAGATGTCTCCAGCAAATATTTCAGCGCATAAGTCCTCTGTCTCTCCAACTCTCTTCTCTGGAGATCTAGTTTTCTATACAATTCAACAACTTCATTAGGAGTAGATCTTGGAAACTTCACATAACCTTTTATACCTTCAACAACTCTTGAGAAATCATCAGCTGGTCCAACATTCTGATTAGACTCTTTCGTCTTCATTTTCTCATCATTGATCTGAACAGTCTTCATATTCAACTCTTCTTGGACAGATTCCAAAGCTTGTTCATTTCCCTGTACTTTACCTGCAAACATACGCAACTCATTAGTTTTTAAATCACAAGACTTTTTAGTCCTGACTGCTTCCTTTAGCACCCCTATTAACTGCATGCTTATCTGTAAATATTTTTTCTACTGTAGCCTTTGCCACTTCACTCTCTTCCTCATCAGTAAACCATGTCTCTGGTCTTTCATATTTTTCTACAACAACTTCATCAATATCTCAAAATGAACTGTTGTCTCAGCTTTCTCTTTCTCATACTCTTCCTGAGTCAACTGTTGTCTTATGCCATTTGCCTTGGCATATTTCTCCTTCTTTCTTCTGTGGCCTCTTTCTGAACCTCTGCTCTCTCCTTTATGACTTTTAGTAGTCATCTCCTTTGCCATAAGTTCTTCACCTATGAGTTGCATGAAGCCTCTACCAGAGCAACCTCTCTTGTTGGACTCCTTGATCACTGCACTCTCTGCTACAATATTCGTCAGTTCCAAAATCACATGCAATTAACTTACAAAAAAAAACACTTGAACCTTCAAAAATAGCTATTCCTGCTCTGATACCACTTGATGTAGGCTTTTTCCCTTTTTAGACAATGATTTAAAGCTTGAAGCTTTTCTCCATTCTTACCCTAATTTTAACTGGAAAAAACATAGAAATTTTATCCCCATTCTTTTTTTTCCTAAACTATTCTCTCATATCCTTTTTCTAAATAAAAGAATATTTACATAACTTCACTTCCTAAAACAACAAAATATTTAAAATTATCACACCCCTTCTTTATTCCATATTTACAAATGAAGAGGGTCTTGATGCTCCTGCATCACTATGATTCGATCCTATTACATAAATAAGGGGGTTAGGGTGGGACCCTAACACTCAACCTCCAAGGGGCCTTGAGGAAGACCCCTACAATATTGTAGCTAGCAGACAGATCCACAGTAGCTCTTGAGGGATTTATTGAGGATGTAATGGTCTCCATTGACTCCCGGGAGTTCCCTACTAATTTCCTTGTCCTCTAACCCAAAACCAAGTTTAATGGATATCCTCTCATCCTCAAAAGACCTTGGTTGCCCACTACTTATGCCTACATGAGTTGCAAGGCTAGGAACATGACAATCAATAATGGGCATCTATCAAAACGACTTGTGTTGTATCCTCCTATTCAACCTTCTATTGAGCATGAATTGCCCTCATGGTTAGAGGATGAGGAAGAGGAAGAATTTTATCAGGCATCCCTCTACCTAATCTACACACTAGACTGTTATATGGGGGAGGAAGCTTGATGAAGATGATCTTATCGATCATGTTTTACTGAATCAGCCTTCCAGTGCCATGCTAGTTGATGAACTGATAAAGAAATATGAGAGTAATCCTTGGAATAATTTGTGCTCTGTTGAATCTAGCCTAGAACATGCCAAGTTTGTATAAATTAGCCCATCTAGAACTCTTTTCCATCTCAGTTCTCTCTCCTTGGTTTGATTATATATCGAACTACCTGGTTGTTGGTAGGTTCCATACTAATCTATCCTCCAAGGAGAAAATCAATATTATTAGGAAAAGTGCCCCATTCACTTGAATTGGGGGGGAATCTTTTGAAATTGGGCTAGATTATATCTTGAGGAGATGTGTGAGGGAAGAGGAGGTCTTTGACATCCTCTCAGCATGCCATGATAGACCTTGTGGAGGACACTTTGTTGCTAAGAGAAAAAACTTCAAAGTTATACAAGCATGTTACTACTAGCCCACTCTACATTAAGATGCAAGAAGGTACACCACTAGGTGTGATCAGTGCTAAAGGATGGGTAAGACCACACCTAAGGATGGAATTCCCTTACAATGTCAAGTGACTCTAGAGCTATTTGAGAAATGGGGCATGGAATTCATTAGGCACATTGATCCCCAATCAAGATAGAATAAGTCTATCATTTTGTGAACTGATTACCTAACTAAATGGGATGAAAAAAAGGCAATTAAGGAAACAACTGAGCAAAATGTGGCTAAGTTTCTTAGGGAGAACATCTTCTACAAGTTTTTTTTTTTCCAAGAGAGTTGGTTAATGATCAAGGGACACAATTCACCTCAAATCTAATCGAAGTCCTCATGAAGAAACACCACATCAAGCATATGACATCCACTACCTATCACCCTCAAGAAAATGGGCAAGTCGAGGTCACAAGCAGAGCATTGGAGAACATTCTCACCATGGTTGTTAGCAGCATCATAAAGGATTGGGAAGACAAACTTGTAGAAGTGACTTGGGCCTACAACACCACTTGGAAGACCACCATTAGATTTACACCATTCAAAATAGCATATGGGAAGAAAGCCCTGTTATCCATTGAATTTGAATACAATACTTTAAGGATGGAAGCATAGTTAGACTTGGACCTCACTACAGCACAAAAAGAGATGTTGCTCCAACTCAATGGTTTAGATGTCTTTAGGCTGCAAGCTCTCCCACACACTGAGGTAATCCATCTACAGAGGAAGATTTGGCATGAAAAACACATTAGGGAGAGGAATTTCCAAGAAGGTGATTGGGCCCTGCTGTATGGTTCCAAATTCAAGTATTTCAAGGGAAAATTATTGACAAGATGGTTGGGACCCTATCTGGTGGAAATATGACATGAGAATGGGTCTATCCGAACTAGAACAAATAATGAGGAAGGTATTCCCTTGCTTGTTAATGGTTACAGGTTGCAATCATACAAAATAACTTTATCTAGAGAAGAGTTTCTTAGTTCAATTAGTAAGGAGTTGAATGTGATTGGGAGATTCATAGCCCTCAGTCTTCCAAGCTTCTGAAAATAAAAAATTAAAAATCAAGGATCTAGATGAAAACCTCCATGAGGCATCTAAGGCCAACTCTAGGGTTGAAAACCTTTGTGAGGCAACCCAAGAGCAAAAACACAAGAAAAAATAAAAAAGAGAAGAAAAATGAAATGAAAAGATCCCCAGGTGAAAACCTCCTCTGAGGTGCCTAGGGAATACATGCAGGTTGAAAACCTCTCCAAAGGGAGTTTGCATCTCTCAAAAAAAAAGAAAAACAAGACACAAGGAGGAGTCCATACATCAATTGTGCTAACATTTCTCTTTTGCAGGACTCTAGGTAATCAAAGGGAAAATGGTTACAGAATAGGGTCCACATTCCATTTCTCCATTTTTCCTGTCCATCCATTTCATTTTCATCCTCATTCATCCACCTCCCTACCTCTCTCCATCATTTAGCAAGCAATTGAACCATATTTTGCCTCATTCTTGCAATGCTATAGGGTTGTCCTAAACTACTATAGGAGCAACTTGAAATGCTACATGAGGGAGATCCACTTGGAAAAAGGGGCCAAAAGGTCATGTTTTTCCTTGGGAATTGTTGGGAGAGGTCCGCCCAAATTCCTTCACTCCTCATTGACTCCATTTATCCAATTTAATCCTCAAGATTCCACCACTGGCCATATAAGAAAAACACAAAAAAAGGATTCTTCCTTCACCTTTTTCCATTTTCACAAACTTTCACTATATTTTGAATATTTTGTTCCTCTCTTTAAACCCACTATGATTTATCCAAGTATCTGAATGCAATATGAGGTTTTGAGGGGGAAATGAGTGACTTCTACAGGAAGGAGATCAGTCCTGTAGCAACTTGCACATATCCAACAAGATCATGGACCAAAAATTCATGCAGCTCCAAAATGAAGATTTTTCCACCTTGAGGCATCAAGAGGCCATTCCTGAGGTCAAGAGAAGTCACAGCATCCTCGAGGATTAGTTGTAAGGTCACCCATCCACTCTAGCAGGAGTAGATCAAACACTAGAAAGAGGCTTACATGGAAGAAACAATTCATCAGTTGACTACATCATTACGTTGTGATTGCCTATGCATAAGAAAACAAAGGAAGTCAACACCTCCAGAGGAAAGTTGATTGATAACCAACTCAACAACATCATGCATGCATCTCCAGTAATTCGACATCACAGATAGGCTCAAGTATAACACCCCTCACCTCTGCCTTATGCACATAATAGTAAAAAATGTGTTGAATGACTGAGAATGGAGTTTTTATGGGCTATAGGTGGTGAGTAAACTTGGCCACCTTCGATTAGTAAACTGCAACCCACTCAGCCACCCATGCAACATGGAAAATTCAAACTAAGGGGGGTGATAATTATGAGGAGTGGAGAAAATGGTTAAAAGAGGAAAATTTTGCAAGGCCAAGTCACCAAAGAAGCCTGAGCCCATTACCACAAAAAGGAATAAAAGTACAAGGTTTGATTCCACTTGCACAATTGCTCATTCCTAGAAAATAGTTGGACCCACCAAGGTACCAAAGTAAGTGCTAGATTCTACCACATTTTGCATAGGATGCCACTGAATTTCTACATGATGAGTTTGTAGGTGCTATAAGAGGTGCTACATGTCTGGATACGATTGTTATAGGAAGATCTGAAGTTCTACATGAACACAGAAGAGAAAATACAAGGATGAATTAAGGGGAGAAAAGGATCCAAAACCACCATAAAGTTTCCTCAAACCCTCATGAACATGTGAGGTTCATCTTGAAAAGGGTAAGTGACCTCCTCCCTCTCTAATTTTCATACAATTTCATGAATAATTTTGCTTGCTACGGATACCCTATAGCAAACCCTTATGCAAGTAATTTCCCTTGAATATTCATTTCATCACATAAGAAGGCAAGACATGAGTAGAGGAATTTTTTTACCGTATTCAAGGGTATCATCCATCTCCTCCTCTAACATAAAAAGAAAAAAATTAGCCATTACCTCTACACCTGAGACTTCTCATAGGAAAATATTGAAAATTTCCCTCAAATAACTTAGAGAAGGAGCAGTAGGAGCAATGGTAGGAGGTTTCAATCGAAGAGAACCCACAGACACCTAAAGAATCCATTAGCATCCTTCTATTAGGGACATTTTTCTGAGACATCATTAAATGGGATTCTTTGACCAATTAAAGCGGTATGATGATGAGGTAACCCATGAATTTTCCATGGCCCTCAATTCTTAGTGAGGAAATAGTGCCACTACTATTGTAAGAGGAATTGCAATCCATTTGAACGTTGTTGGTGGCAAAATTTCCCTAAGGAAAGGGTTGGAAACATCAAGGGAGCAAGATAAAACAATCAACAAAAAACACTCAATCAAGCATGCCAAACATTCAAGCTATCAAATTTGGACTTAGAGACATACCCAAGGGTCCTACATTTGAAGATGTTCCCATAGGGTCCAAAACCTATGCTTCCTCCAAGATGTGTATACCTGCAAATCAATCACAAAAGAATATACAGAATATATAATTCAACATGCATGCATAATAATATGTTAGATTGTCATATATAACCATTTAGACTATCATTCGTAAGATGAAAACATATATCACGAACAAGACATCATATTCTTTATTGATTAACAATAATAATTACATGATAGATATGATCTGATATAGACCAAAGGTAGCAACAAAGCCTTCCTCCAGATGTGTCCAACCCGAGCCATGAAGACAAGCAAGAAAATACTAGATAAGGATGTTTAACATCTATGCAATGGAAACTAGGGTTTCCTAGAGATTGAGAGTGTAGGAAGCATGGGACAAGAAGAATTGATCTAGGGTAAATAAAGTATAATGTCAATATACTTCTTCTCATATCAATTAGGCCTACCCAAGGGGTGTATATATACCACCTCAAATTGGCTATTTCAATTAGACCACTGACTCCTCTAGGTGGACTCTTGGTAAAACCCATAAACTATGCCCGAAAAATAGCATTTTATTTTTATTTTTATAATTAAAATGTATACATAGGTATAGTGTTATGGGACCCATGTATGTACACATTTTTGTGTGGGCAGAGTTGCATATGGAATTTGAAATAAAGTTTTTCAGTATAAATTCAAGTCTGCATGGGAAAAGGGATTGCTCAGGGCCATAAAAGAGCATTAGGTCTATAGGAGTGTTAAATGATGTTATTGTAGAAATTTTCGCTGTAGATTAAACTAATTATGCAATGTACTAAAGCAAAATACTTAATCTACTTCTACAATCAAACTTGCGGAAGCTTAATCAATTTTGAGCAAGATCAAACAAAACACATATAACAGAGAAGAAGATTCAATCACACATTAAACACAAAAGAATACTTTGGGGAAAGTCTCAGCTAAAAAACCTCTCTATCTGTATTATCATATAAGTGGAAATATCTCAAGATTACACAAAGCTTTAGCTCACAAGCTATCCAGCTCTCAGTACAATCCCTCACTGCTGCTTATAGATAGAATAGACAACACATATGACTTCCTTCAATCCTCTAAGCCTCATATTTCCTTGCGCAGTTTCTCCTGGGTCCTCTAGCTACCACCTGTGTGATTCTCACTTCGCACACTTCTCTGACCTCTATAGTAACTACACAATCCTCAAGGAATGAATTCCTTCTACATGCAAGAGATATTCACATGGGAATATTCTAGAAATTGATAGTACATTTTCCTTGCCTTTAATATCAACTGGGTCTTTGTCTGAACTGATATGCATGAGTTATTTATGAGAGAATATTTAGTTATCTAGAGAACACTAGTTGCATGCATGCATGCATTAACTGACTGAACTCAAAATTAGTTCCACAACCTGTTTGGAACTAATTTAATTGGAATTAACTTAATTAACTAAGCTAACTAATTACAAATCAAATACAACTCATCCTTATCTCCTTAATTAAGGGATAACTTCCTTAATCAAATAGATAACTGTTGCATGTCTTCACAAAGACTTCATGTTTGATTTTCACCAACTAATTAACTCAATATGAACTAATTAATTATTTTTCAAACATTTGGTGAGGCTAAATTCGAATTTTAATTATCAATTTTAATTCAAGGACAAATTAAAATTGGAATATATCTTGAAATGTTATCTATAGCAATGCTATTTTTAGCATTTCTTTTTGATATTTTCAACACTCCCTCTCAACAAGAAAGGAATTCAACTCGATCCCAATCCTAAACCTTGGGAATGTTCTGCATGCAACGCTTCTCTCAAGTGTTGTTGCTCCAACAACTCTAGAAACAAAAAAAATATCCAACCTGAATCAGAATGATGCCTCTATCATCAAAGTCTCTGACTGTTATTTCCTCTGTCAACTGAAAACTATGCACCTTTGTGCTCTTCAATATATGACTGCTCTAGCCTCTGTCACTTTGCTCTCTGACTGCATCAATCACACTAATTCCTCTTGTTGTATCTATGTTATTGCTGATCCTATCTCCCGGAACTGCATCCACACTGCACCTCCTCTCATCATGTTGTATTGTGCTGCCCACTACTACACTGCAACTCAGTTACTGAGAAGTAAGTAATTGATCTCCCAATTGACTTCCCTGTTGGGCTAGAAACATCCTTTGATGATAAAGCTCCCACTACTGCTCCATCCGCATCTATCTCTACCCACTCAGCCAGTCCTGCTACTCCTTGTTAGGGCTCCCATAGCAAGGTCTAATTAAAGAGGCTGGGTACCTCAAGGATCCTGCCCCTATTTTAGCATTCTTGGGACTATCACTTCACATTGCCCCACCTCACACCTGGAGGTATGGCTACATGTGATCCTTCTACCCACTTGGCTCTAAATTTCCCCCTACTAGAGGTCTCTACATGAGTGGATGCCTCCACTCAGTCTCCTCTCAGCATCTCCAATTATGGCTCCTCCACAATTGTCTGTGACTTCTTCTGGGGCTGCATATTGAGAGGTAATTTACTCTCCCTCTCAACCACCAAGTCTCCAACATTTTCCTTGCTCCTCAAGGCTTTGCATGCATCTTGAACCTCAAGAGAATATAGGTTCTTGACTCGTGAACTGATCTGCTTCACCTGTCTCGTGGTGATGTGCCTAAGGAAAACCTTTCCCTTACTGAAGACAACATCGTAGCCTTTGTCCTCCAACATCATGATCAATACCAAGTTCTTCTTCAGTCCAGGCACATACTTCACATCTATCAAGGTTTTGAGAGCTCCATACTCCCTCTGAAAAGCAATCGTGCCCACTCCTGAAACACTATACTTTTCATCATTACCCATCTCTATGCGCATCTGGAGGTCTTTCTCCTCCAAGGTACTAAACAAACTCTTACCGTCAGTCATGTGGAATGAGGCTCCACTGTCAAGAAACCAACCACATCCCATCATCGATGAAACCATGGATGCGATGAGGGTAAAACCCAATTCAAACTGAGATTCCAATGCCTCACCTTCAGATCCTTCCAAGGATCCCTTCTTGGATTTCTTCAATGGACAATTAGTTGCATAATGGCCCACCTTATGACAATTAAAGCATCTCACTTTAGATTTGTCAATCTTCTTCGCACCATGGGAAGAACTCGATTTGGAATGAGAATCCTTCTCCTTACCTTTCTTTGCCTTATTGGCTAAGGCTAGATTTTTTTCATCATCATGCTTAGATGAAGAACCATCTCTAGTGCTCCTCCTGATCTCCTCTTACATCAGATCTGACCACAGTCATTCCCAATCTGGCAGTTTCTCTCTTCCATTCACTGAGTCTCGGTAGCTATGCTAGCTCTTAGGAAGACTGAGGAGAGAAAGACTCACCATATCATCATCAACTGCCATGATTCCTACACATCCAATCTCATCTTTGTAGGTGGGGAGCTTGTTCAAATATGTAGTGATCGTGTCGCCCTTTTCACACTTAATTTTCTAAAGCTTGTCCTTCAATGCCAGCTTCCTCTGGTCATTGTTGTTCTGATATAGATCCGTCAATGTCTTCGGCATTGAAAACAGAGTCTCCTTCCCATGGAGACTCGAGACAATATGGTCTAGAACTCCCTCCTGAAGAATCCTCCTTGCTCTCAGCACACATTTCTTCCATTCCCCCAATTCTTGGGTATAAGCTATTGCTGGCTTGGGGACTTCTTGATCAATGAAGTCCTTCAAACCATTGTCCTCTAATATCACTTCCATGCGATCCTTCCATGCTATGTAATTTGAGCTGCCATTCAGGGCATACTCGAGTCTCAAGCCATTGAATGCCATTGGCAAAATTTGAGATGTGATAAGAAATCGATTTTGTACCTACAATCAAGTACTTCAAACTTCGAACTTCTCCCTTCTTTGTATGTTGTTCTCTGCTTTGATCACCTTTTCTCCGATACCATGTAGAAATTCTCACTGTAGATTAAACTGATTATGCAATGTACTAAAGCAAAATACTTATCTACTTCTACAATCAAACTTGTGGAAGCTTAACCGATTTTGAGCAAGATCAAACAGAACACATATAACAGAGAAGAAGATTCAGTCACACATGAAACACAAAAGAATAATCTAGGGAAAGTCTCAGCTAAAAACCCCACTATCTATATTATCATACAAGTGGAAATATCTTAGGATTACACAAAGCTTTAACTCACAAGCTATCCAGCTCTCAGTACAATCCCTCACTGCCACTCATAGACAGAATAGACAACACATATGCCTTCCTTCAGTCCTCCAAGCCTCCTATTTCCTTGAGCGATTTCTCCTAGGTCCTCCAGCTACCACCTGTGTGATTCTCACCTCACACACTTCTTTGACCTTTGTAGTAACTGCGCAATCCTCAAGGAATGAATTCCTTCTGCATGCAAGAGATATTCACATGGGAATATTCAAGAAACTGATAGTACATTGTCCCTGCCTTTAATCTCAACTGGGTCTTTATCTGAACTGACATGCATGAGTTATTTATGAGAGAATATTCAGTTATCTAGAGAACACTAGTTGCATGCATGCATGCATTAACTGACTGAACTCACAATTAGTTCCACAACATGTTTGGAACTAATTTAACTAGACTTAACTCAGTTAACTGAGCTAACTAATTACAACTCATCCTTATCTCCTTAATTAAGGGATAACTTCCTCAATCAAAGGGATAATTGTTGCATGTCTTCAAAAAGACTTCATGTTTGATTTTCACCAACTAATTAACTCAAAGTGATTTAATTAATTATTTTTCAAATAGCTGGTGAGACTAAATTCGAATTTTAATTCTCAATTTTAATTCAAGGACAAATTAAAATTGGAATATATTCTGAAATGCTATCTATAGCAATGTTATTTTAGCAGTTCTATTTTTAGCATTTTTTGTTGCTATGATCTGGGGTAAATAAAGTATAATGTCGATATCTTTCTTCTCATATCAATTAGGGCTACCCAAGGGGTGTATATCTAGCACCTCAAATTGGCTATTTCAATAAGGAAGCAGGCTCCTCTAGGTGGAATCTTGGTTAAACCCATAAACTTCGCTCGAAAAATAGCATTTTATTTTATTTTTTTATATTTAAAATGTATACACAGGTATAGTGTTATGGGACCCATGTATGTACATGTTTTTGTTTGGGCAGAGTTGTGTATGGAATTTGAAATAAAGTTTTTTAGTATAAATTCAAGTCTGCATGGGAAAAGGGACTACCCAGGGCCATAAAAGAGCATCGGGTCTATAGGAGTGCTAAATGATGTTATAACAAATGCAGAGCTCATAAGAAGAGTAATCACCATACCATTAGAATTTCAATGGGGCAAGGAGGATAAGGCAGTAAATGTTACATCCAAGGAATAATTATTCCTCCATAAAGGGAAGGCAACCCACCCTTATACTTTAAAACGAGAAAGAGCACCGGAACAAGGAAAGGGAAGCCTTAATCTCCTTCAAAAGTGCCTATCATGATTGATGAATCAAGCAGCCAAAGAGAATAAGTGGGACCTGGTGAAGTAAAAATTGAGGAGGTTACCTCCCCTAAAGCCAAGGGTATACAACCTTTATCACCCATAGGGATGCCCACCACTATAGAATTCACATTTAAGAGGATCAAAGCACAAGTTTCCCTATTACAAGAGAAAACATAGGAGCTATAGAAAAAACCAAGGTTGCTATAAGGAGAAAAAGGATTGTTATAGGAGAAACATGGACTGCTACAAGAGCAATAGGAAATGCTACAGGAAGGGGTAGCCACATCAAAAGGAAAAGAATAAGGTATCTGATAACTCTAGGAGCTTTATCCACAACCTAAACTTGGATCCTACTAAAAAAAAATTGTGGGAGGTAGGATTATACCCAAGAAATTTACAATACCACTTTTCCTTTAGTTGGAAAGGGAAAGAGGAAACACTCATAGATGTATGTAAATTGCAAGATCCAAGAAGGTGGAAGACGTGGGCCTCATGGAGGAAAAAGTGCATGAAATGAGCAGGGAATTTAATAACTTAAGACTAAGGGAGTTAGGCATGAAGGAGAATCTACAGACAAAGAACAAAAGGCTAAGAGAGCAGCTACGAGAAAAAGAGATACCACTTGCCACTATGGAAAGTTTATCCATGAAAGCCATGCAATGAAGGCAACCATATGAATCCTATTCTATCTTCCTCAAGGAGTAGTGGCTGCAATTATAGATAAAAACATTAGCACAATATGGCGCTCTACCTTTCCAAGACAACAAAAGGTTCATTGAATTTTTCAAAAAAACAAGTATTGAGGATAGAGCCAAACTAGTTGAGTTCTACATGTGCAATATGATCCTCACAAACATCAACTTTTGGGACCCCAAATCAAGATTGGGGGACATGAAAATAATGGCACTAGTGCCTTGGTTTACCCATGAAGAAATAAGAGTTGAAAAAGTAAGGAGGGCGATGGAAAAATAAAAGAAGGAGCCCTTATACATCAGAGCATAACTAGTGAGCCCCAAGGATGTCATCAATAACCACAACCTCATCTCCATTGATCTTGAATTGGCACCTTCATATATGGTAGCCCAAGAACAATTTATCCTCCATTTTGAGGAGACCTTTAGGATGTTGGGGAAAGAAACTTTGAAGACTTACCAAAGAAGATGACATTCTTTACTTCACAATTTTCAAATTAGAGACTATCACTCTCTAGAAACACTAAGGAATGCCTTAGAGAGAACCCCACTCTATAAAATAATCATGCAAAGGTTGAATATCAATTGTATAGGGCTCAAACTCAGTCCTCCCTTATTGCTAGGCCTATAGGAGAGAAGAAAGCAAGTAAAAGAACAAAAGGAGTGAACAGACATAGAAACAAATGCAAAGTTCTATCCATAGGAAGGCACACCATCTAAGATGCCTTGGGATGTCAGAGAGGTCATCAGAGCCATGAATTAACTTCACATTAGTGACTGAATTTCTCAGAGGGTGAGTAACACCTTCAACAGGGGGGTGATGATGGGTCCCTTATATAGGTATATATTGAGGCCCATTGTGCTATCCTTCGACCCTTAAACTCTCCTTTTTTCACATTAATTCACATTTTTAGAGATAATATGCTTAGTAGGAATACTAAAGGTTGTTTGTCATATTTCATGGCCTATTGTGATTAATATGCAGGCAAAAGAAGCATTTTTGGAGATTTTTACTATGAAGGAGCTTGTTGGAGACATATAGAGAGAATATATGAGGCTTGTCTACTACATTAACCCTCAAACTCTACTTGAGACCAAAGACTCCTCACCAATAGCTCGAATCCACTAATAGCCGAGGAACTTGAGTGCATGTGAAGATCCAAGGGAACAAGATCCACCAATTTCAAGATTTTGGAGGGAAGCAATCCTCGTTTCAAGGGAGATGCCCCTAAGCCACTTTTTGTATAAATAAACAAGCCTAAAGGCTCATGAGGATCCAAATTTTTTTTGGAGATAAGAGTAGCTACTGAGATCCTAGTGCTTGATACTATTATTTTCATCTTTCATATGATGTATGTGACTCTTATTATCTGACAATGAAAAGCTTACTATTGACCTACATCTGAGTTAACTCTATAGGGCTCAAACCATTGGGTTTGGGCCCAACCCAGAGGATTTAGTCCCTCTCTTGTATTCTTTCCTTGTTATTGTTCAAGTCACTGCATTTATTTCCTTTTTTAAATAGGAATTATATTATAAAAATTGTAGTTGCAGGTTTGACCACCACCTCTCTTGTGGGAATTGTGGTTGGAGGATCTACAGAAACAAGACAAAATCATGTGTTTATGATTTCTTAGAAATTGTTAAGTTTTGGATTGTAACTCTTCTGCATGCTTGGTTTCTGCAACTTAGAAGTTAGTAGCATTGATTTGGCAATTAGAGTAGGTATATGTTGTAGGATAGAGTAGATCTTAAAGAAATAAAATTCAACTCATCCTTTCCACTTTGATTCATTTTGCTATAATATTAATCATTTAATGCATGCACTTGATTAGTCTACAAGGATTTGTGTTGATTTGTAGGGGTTGGCACTCTCATCCATATTCACTTAGATAATTCCATCCTCCTCCTGAACACCTCATACTGCTCTCAAACTGTGTCACCAAGATCACCCTTACAGGGCCAATGAAGGACATCATGGGCATGAACTTTCATGCAAGATAGGCCTCCGAGGGGTACTAGGCTTGGAAAAAGGGATCACACATCCTTCATTCAATTTCATCCACCTTCCTCCACCTTCAAGACACCATCCTTGCCCTCAAAAAGCTCTTGGACCCACTCCTGTAGCAAAACATAACACTCTTGTAGCAAAAAAGGGCGTCTTGTAGCACTTCCTACAATAGTCCTATAGTATTGCTTAAATCCAACCAAATCTTCCCTAGACCCTGAATCTTACATTCTGAAGTTGAATAATGGCCCCCAGGCTTTGATCTCATGATTAAGTGGGCTCCAAGACCACTCCAAGCCTATCTTTTCTTCACTACAAACACGAAACAAAAAGTAGAATTAGACTTAGTTTTTTCGAATTCCATAGTTGTGTTGAAGTTTGAATTCCTCCTTTTCAAACAAGTTGCAATTAGATAAATGATTCATGCAAGTAGAATATTGATTTGATTAGTGTGCAAATATAGTAGCATGGTTTATTTCTGCAACTAGAATAGCCTATTCCTTTCATACAATTACAATAAGCCTTTACATTTAATGAATGACATTTTCATTTGTGTAGTTAGAATCATGCTCATTCCCTTGCAATCATGATATTCTTCTATAGAAATTCTCTTTGTAGTTAGTTGAAGGAGTGGCATTTGTATACCTTGCTTTGATCTAATGACTGAGGGTGACATGAGTAAAACTTAACCTATTGTCCCTATAGCACTGTCACCTCTTAGTTTGTACGAACCCTAGATTGATCATTTAAGTTGAGAGCCTTGGACGTTGCAACATCCTTGATGCAATACTAGGGGTCATCACTATGTTGAGCTAATAGTTCATTGAGTGAATCAAAATTGGTAGTTGCATAATTTGAGTTGCAAAGTTTCAATAAATTACTTATAAGATGGAAATAAATCATTTATCAAAATAAACATAAAAAATTATCTTCAAATTTAGGAAAGACACTTTTGATGATGTCATAATGTGCTTGATGTATGTTTTTAAGCCTAAAAGTATACTCTAATATATCACCACTTTCAACTAACCTTTGCCTTAGTAGCTTCATTTATAAATCAACTCCTAGAAATGCAACACGTGTATCTATGAAATCATATTACATAAAGTCATATTCTATTTTTTAAGTCCCTGCCATTACAGGAAGTCATACTCGTTTTTTTAATGACAAAAAAAATCGTGTTTCTCCTGTCAAAAGACAATGATTAAAAAGTGATATATTCCTTGAAATTTGCACAGCATTTGTTTCATTTCATATTTTAATTTTACACAACCCACCATTCAAACTTGAAACCAATCGGCACCTACTACGGAGAGATTACCTACTACGCAGAGATTCGCTGACCTCTGAGCAAACGAGAAAATTTGGAGCGAATGGTGCAGCTCTTCAAGGATTTGGCGGTTGGCTTTGTTGAGGAATCCATGGAGCAGAGCGTCAGACAAAATTCATGAAGATCTCTGAGCAAAATTTACTGCTCTGCAAACACGTTACAGCCTTCATCAACTATTGCTAGTAACAATCTTAACTCCAATTGTTGGACTCCTTTTCAAACGCAAGAACACTTGTGTGACGTTGTTCTTTACATGGCTTTAAATTTGCCGCAAATATTGCAAATCACCTGAAGTTTAAATTCGGATTTTTTTGCTTACTCATCACTCCATCTTCATTAATCCACCTTCATTATGTATCATTTATGATTTATGAATGATTGTGTTGAAATGTGTTTTCTAGTCTAGTATGGTAGAGATGTTGTAATGTCTTGCCTTGTTAAATTTTTTGGCTCTATCAAATTACATAAAAATAAAAATAAAACAAAACTAACATTTGCACCGAATGTTGCAAAAAAAACGACGTAAAGTATATGAAAAAAAAGCATAAATGAAGAAAATTGTGATATGTCATCTAAATGTTACCTAGTTTGGAATTTTTTCCTTTAATCAACTAAATAGAAACGTGCTTGCAATGTCTTAAAATATAGAAAATAAAGATGTCATTTTTCCCTCCACCACTTATTCTATTTTTATATTTAAATAAGTGTAGAGACGACACTTGCGATTCTACATTCACATTCAAATATATGTCAAAGTCTACGAGGTTTAAATAGTCAAAATCTTAAATCTTTTTATCTTGTTAGTAGAGAGATCCAATCTTGCAAAAAGTCATGACAAAAATAACACAACAAAAAAATTAAAAAAAAAAAAAAAAAAAAAAAAATAAAATAAAAATAAAAATTGGAAGATGTAAACTTCATTTCCAATAAGCCACCACTAAAAAACTATTAAACATCGACTTTAAACATCGACTTTGTTACCAATGCCTTGTTCCGCCTTTATTTCAAAAAGAGCTGACAAAATATTAGAGAGTGAGCATAAACTTGATATCTTTGTGTGTTCTTGATAAAGCTCGGAAGGAAGCATCAAGTGCCTAAATGAATAGGCATCGTCATTTATATTTGACTCAACTAGTTCATGCATGAAAGGCACTCAAGTTCCTTTTTGTTAGATTTACAAATTATACATAATTACAATGTAATGAGTAACATGTATAGGGAAACAGGTGACATCTCAAATTTTTGGCTATCGCTTCAACTTCTTCCGACATCTTTCATTTTTTGAGATATCTGAACTCGCTCATCTCGATTTGTTTAAAATCTCACTTGGGATAAAAGAATTTGCTTTATCTACTCTCTTTGTTTCTAAAATGAATGTTCTTTCTTCCTCTCACCATCTCCATAAGCAACATACCATAGCTATAAACATCAAATCTATTAGTCACAGATCCATACATTCTTGACCACATTTTTGGGGTAGCATAACCTAGTGTTCCTCTATTAGCTATAGAGAAGTGACTTTCCCCGCTATTGGATATTTTATGCTCTAATTTGAGAATAAAAATATCTTGCGGGGACTTGTGAAGAAGAATAATTTAAAATTTTCTCAATGGAAGGAATTATGGAATTGAGAGGCTTTGCTCCTACTCACTAATAGTCCTTTTATAGCAAATTCGATGATGGAACACTATGCAAGAATTTAAAGAGAGAATCCATACAGGTGAATTAAATTTAAAAATGTAGAATAACCTATTCAGAATTTTGATTAAACCCAACGTTTCAAACTTCTATGAGAGTTCATCTTCAAGAAAATGCCTAGATCCTTGAGAAGATTGGTGTGGACTAAGGCAAAGAAATTTTAAGGATATATATAATGATTGATGTGGGGAATGTAGTGTCGGTTTAACAGAATTTTGCTTATGATTGTTAATATAATTTTCTAAAATTATTTAAGAAATAAATTTATTTATTTAATGGAGCGATTATTATTCTATGTTAATATGACTATTATTAATGATTTATAAATAGTATTTTTTTTTATTTTAATTATTATTTATTAATTCATACTTACTTATTATCATAACATTTATATATAATTTATTATGATATGGGTGGTTGTTTTAATAATAACAATAACTAATATCATAATTATTATTTTTATCATACTTTTATTAATAAGGTAAAATCATTATGAGTTTTAAGAATATTTATTATTAGAAGTTAATATGATTATAAATTTTAAGTTAATGTTAAAAAAAATTGATTTGTTGTTATGACTGGTATGATTTATTAAAGGTTTCCAGGTATTACTGATGATAAGGCCTTCATCACTGTTCATATTGTTCTTTCTTTTTTCAATTTCTATGACCTTTTTAATTTTTCGCTTTAGGTAATGCTCTTCCTTGATGACAAGTTTAGCTTCTTCCATACACATGTAGTGTGAGGAGGAGAAAGCATGTTCTGCAAGGGCGGATTTTGATGGTTTGTTCCTAGATATGTCAGCAACATGCTCTTTAAGCCTAATGTTTAACGATCTATCAGTTTCGCCTATGTATTATTTTCCACATGAGCAAGGGACTATGTAAACTCCTTTTTGTAGTCTAGGGTTTATAGGGTCCTTTGCGAAGTCTACAATTTTCCTAATAGTGTTAGGGGGAGTGAAGGCAATACTGATGTTGTGTTTGTTTAGGATTCTTGAAATTTGATCTGTTGTTCCTTTTATGTATGGTAAAGAGATTTCATGAATGTCAAAAGGTTTCTTTACATTATTTTTATTTAGGGTTTGATGGATGGATTTGTTAATGATGTTTTTATTATATCCATTATGTTCAAAGACTTGTCAGAGGTGGTTTAATTCATGTTTTAGGTGATCTAGGTCAGAAATTCTAGAAGCTCTTGTAGTTAGGGTTTTAATAATTCCATATCTTTGCTTGGGATGGTGCGTGAGAAGGTATCTTTTAGTGTGGGTTTTCTTTCTATAAACCAATACCATGCTCAACACAACACATACTCGAACAATTATCTCTAGGAATAAAGTTGAGAAGGTTAAGTGTGCAAAGATATTAAGATATGTAAAAAAAATATAAAAGAAAAAAGCATGAAAATCAGAATTTGGGAAAATTAACAATCTACTACCCAAGAGGTGTGGAATTTTTTGTCACATGTTCCCCGATGTGCTATACTTGGACTTTCATGTTATGTAAACTTCAAGAACTCAACAAATGCTTATAAATGTAGGGCTTTGCATCCTTATGGAACTTTTATTTTAATTAATAACTTGTTGGACTTTCATGTTAGGTAAACTTCAAGAACTCAAAGAATGGTTATAAATGCAGGGCTTTGCATCTTTATGGAACTATGTTTTTAATTAATAACTTGTTGGACTTTCATATTACGTAAACTTCAAGAACTCAAAGAATGTTGTGGAATTTTTCATCCCTTGTTCTACGACGTGCTATACATGGACTTTCATGTTAGGTAAACTTCAAGAACTCAAAGAATGTTGTGGAATTTTTTGTCCCTTGTTCTACAACGTGCTATACATGGACTTTCATGTTAGGTAAACTTCAAGAACTCAAAGAATGTTGTGGAATTTTTTGTCCCCTATTCTACGACATGCTATACATGGACTTTCATGTTAGGTAAACTTCAAGAACTTAAAAAATGTTGTGGGAATTTTTGTACTCTGTTCTACGACATGTTATACATGGACTTTCATGTTAGGTAAACTTCAAGAACTCAAAGAATGCTTATAAATGCAGGGTTTTGCATCCTTATGGAACTTGTTTTTTAATTAATAACTTGTTGGACTATCATGTTAGGTAAACTTCAAGAACTCAAAGAATGCTTATAAATGCAGGGCTTTACATCCTTATGGAACTTTTTTTTTAATTAATAACTTATTGGACTTTCATGTTAGGTAAACTTCAAGAATTCAAAGAATGCTTATAAATGCAGGGCTTTGCACCCTTATGGAACTTGTTTTTTAATTAATAACTTGTTGGACTTTCATGTTAGGTAAAATTCAAGAACTCAAAGAATGCTTATAAATATACGACTTTGCATCCTTACGAAACTTGTTTTTTAATTAATAACTTATTGGACATTCATGTTAGATAAACTTCAAGAACTCAAAGAATGCTTATAAATGCAAGGATTTGCATCCTTATGGAACTTGTTTTTTAATTAATCATTTGTTGGACTTTCATGTTAAGTAAACTTCAAGAACTGAAAGAATGTTTACACATGGATGGCTTTACATCCTTATGGAACTTGATTTTTAATTAATATGGAATTTGTTTTTTAATTAATAACTTGTTTTTTAATTGATTGTACTTAAAATTTGCTCTCGTAATACATATTTATGTTTTAAAAATTCTATAAAATCTTTATAGGGTTTAAAGCTTTATTTTTTTCACCAATACTTATAATAATTTAGATATTTTTGTTAATAACAATAATGTGTTTTTATTAATAATAATCATAATTGAGTAATTAAGTAATAGGAATACTACCATTTATATTGATTTAAAAATTATTTTATTTAAAATAGTTTGTTAGAGACTTTTACCTAATTTATATATATATAGATTTTTGACTTTCAATCTATGTCTAGTTACACTTAATTAATTAAAAGTAAGTATTAAGTTTATAGTTTTTTTTTTAAGAAAATAATGGGATATTCATTAACTATTTAGTGTTATTTAAGAAATGAGAATTATGATCATTCAACATTATTATTCATCA
>APFE031738605.1:25319-49071 GCA_000404065.3 Pinus taeda
TATTTTATTGTTTCTTCAAATAACATTAAAACTCACCAAAACCTAAATCCAGTTTAAACTTATAAAAAAAAATAACATTATAAAAAACATATATAAAGCTATTTGCATGCCATTTGCCATTTGTTTTAGAGATATTGTCTTTCTTCCTTCACTAATACTCTCACGGGTACCATTTTCATTTGCATATAGCGTATTCAAAATCCTTTGGCGGTCCTTAAGCACCAAAACCAACTTAGTAGGACAATGTAATGTATTAATATAGAGATGGTAAATTGAATGAGAAAGTAAGGTTTAGAGATGTAACCATACTAGCAAAAGTAGTGAACATTGTCATTTGCACAAATATATTTATGTATTTTCATATTATTTTACAAAATATTATGTATTTACATATTATTTTTTATTTATTAAACATAAATTAATTAATTTATATAAAATGCAGTTTCATTAAATTATTGATTAAATTTTTACTTATATATTATATTTTTTTATTCATTAATGTAAATTAATTGATTTATATAAGATGTAGTTTTATTAAGTTATGATTTAAATTTGATTTAAAAAGTTGAGATTAAAATCTAACATATTAAACATTTTATTATTTCTTCATATCACATTAAACCTCACCAAAACCTAAATTCATTATAACTTATTAAAAAGAAAAAAAACTAACATTATAAAAAACATAGGCTATTTGTTTTAGAGGTACTTTCTTCCCTCACGGATACTCTCACTCTCACGGGTAGCATTTACATTTGCATATAACATCTTCAAATCTCTAGCCAATCCTTTAGCACGAGAAAACTCAATAAGACAATGTAATGTATTAAGATAAAGATGGCAAATTGATTAAGAAAGTGAGGTTTGGAGATGTCACCATCATAGCAAAAGTAGTGAACAATGTCATTTGCATATATGTATTTTACATATTATTTTTTTTATTCATCAAATTTGAATTAATTTATATAAAATTTAGTTTTATTAAATTATTGATTTGAATTTTATTTAAAAAATTGAAGTTAAAATCTAACATATTTTTAATAACAACATTTTATTTTTTCTTCAAATAACATTAAAACTCACCAAAACCTAAATTCAATCTAACTTATTAAAAGGAAAAAAAAACTAACATTATAAAAAACATATATAAAAACTATTTACATGCCATCTCTTTATTTTATAGATAATGTATTTCTTCCTTCACGGATACCTGAAAACACTAAAAGAGATAGTGGAAAGAAAATGCCAAGTTTCTTGCCTCACTGTCTCTATTGGTGGGGGAGTTACCACTTACATTCTTACTTTATTGAAAAGAGAAGGGCCAATGGAAATAAAAAGGGAAATAAGAAAGCAACCATATAGGTAGATATCTCTCTATGGATACTGAAAGGAGAATACAAATGAGACTACTCAGATTGTGCAGTGTCTGAGAAGGGATTAGCACTGGGCTCCCTATTGCTCCGAGCACCCTACTGGCAGTCTGTATACTTAGCAATGAGTCACGATATGGCCTTGTGCATAGTAGAAACCATGAGAAGTTCACCATCTAGAGAGATTTGAATTTTTCAGCCCATTCTGATATTGAAAAATTGTTCCTGCAACATATCCTGGAGCAAGATTGAAGAACCATCAATTACCAGCCAATCTTATTTGTCATCTGAATCCATTAGACTATGGGAAGAGATGAATTCTTTACTATAAAAGTACCTGCAATATTTTCATGGGTTATAATAAATATTAATAAGTTGAACGGTTACACGAATCAAGATTTAGTTGAAAGTTAAAGCAGTAGGATGTAAGGGTGGAAAAAATTTCAATCGTCTAACATTGGATCTAACAATGCATAGGAGTGCAAAGTGGAAACTGGGGGAGTTCCTCCCAGAGGGAATGCCTTATGACATAATTACTAATGATTATAATTATTAATAAAACATTTAGAGTGACCCCAATCGGGGTGAAGAAAAGGAAACGAAGCAGTGAAATGATGGCAATCAGGACGTGGAAGCTCAAGCCACCTCCCGAATTAATCATACTCAGTTATGCAGAGCCGGCATGCAAGGGTGGTCGAAATCCAAGGCGTGGAGGAGAAGAAATAATGAACACAGCAGGGGAAAATTATGGAGATGTTGGGGCGATGGAGTGTAGGACAGGTAACGACAAATATTTAAGAGCCGACGAAAGCAAAGCAGAAGATAACCAGAGGATTAGAAAAGTGGTGAGGGCAGAGAGTAACAGTCAAAGAAAATCGGGCATCCGACTCAAGAAAGGGTAGGAGACAATGACGGAGAGAAGAAGGAGGGCAGGAGAAAATATGGATGAGACAGGGAACCAGATGGGCCAAGACAAGGACAAGCAGGGAGCTCAGAAAGATAAAGAACAAGATATGCAAAGAGCTGAGGTGCGAGCAGGTCCCCAAGAAGCTAAAAAATATTTGTCAACCAAAGGAAGAGTGGAGAGGGTGAACAATCAGGAGAAGGAACAGTCGGAAGAAGAAGAAGGTCGAGGAGAGGGAGAAATGAAACTGGTAGGCAAGAACATATGGGGAAGGCGACGGTAGAGGTAGGGCAAGGCAGTTGAAGCGCTAACAGAGGAAGACCCACCCGTAGAGGCAAAGGTAGAAGGTGCAGGGGCCAAGGAGGAGGCTGGCAAGCCGACGCTTATGAAGCAGAGATGCAACCTCCCAATCGTCAGAAAAGAGGACAGAGAACAACAGAGCAAATGGCTCAGGACACGGAAAAGGCGTATAACGAAGGGACGAACGAGGATATTAGAAGAATTATCCAGGAGCTGGAGAGCAATGTATTACAGGAGGCCTCCGACCTAGAAATGGAGGATTGGAGTATTCTTCTTCCGAACTCAGGAAACACAAGGGGTCGGTTATCCCTGTATAAACAAGCCCTGCATGTCTATTGGGTAGTGAAACGGTTAATAGCAAAAGCCATGGAACAGGTAGCAGAAGAGATTATTGAAATGGCTCAAGGAATCCCTAATCTAAGAAGGGAGATAAAAAATCTACAGGTCACTATCCAGATGCAGGATGCCAGGTTAGAGGAAATTAAAACTTTGCTAAAAAGATAACTAGTAGGCAGTGCATGGAGGAGATCAAGACGGAATTCATGGTAGACTGAGTCTTTATGTTCTGTTTTCATTTCAAACCTTCTGTCAGTCGCTAGGAGAAACTATTTTTTGAAAATGTTTCAGAACTGTTATAGCAGGTAGAATTACAGTGTTGTATGTAGGTAGAGGATGATACATTTTGTAGACTCAGTGGTGTATGTTTATTTGCTATGGATTGTTGTTCTCAAACTGTTAGTGATCAACAGACCCGGTTTCCCTTCGGGGTGGGTTGAGATCACCTTTTGCATGTACATATTTTATCTTAGTATCATATAATAGAATAGATCCTTCAGTAGCTTACAAAAAAAAATAAAACATTTTGAGTTAGTGAAATTACTTAAAAATAAAATAAAGTAAAATAATAAAATTAATAATTATAATTATATTATAATTAATAATTAAACCAACTTAGATTCATTTTAATTTGAAGTTAAGATGGATCTAGGCTATCTATATACTCGCACAACAGCTAATTTATGACCAATGAATGTCAATATACATTGGTTGTTGCAAACCACAAACTGTTGAATGGCATAAGAACCACAAAGAATGAACATTTCATAAGAACAACTAGGCATTCCATTTTTCATTAATCTGATACATGACTATCAACAAGTTGTATAGTAAATTTATAATTAGATTAGGTAAATGTGAAAGCATAATCATAGATTTATAGATGCAAGGAATGTGATATTAAAAAACCCATCCATTGATTTAGAGGAGAAAACAAGAATATGTCAGCATCTTTTATTCCTGATGATAAGATAAAAAAATTTAATTAAAAGAGATTGATAGACAATGATTCAATAGCGGGCGACACATATCATCATAATCAAGGGTTCAAGCTCTTTGCATTTCTTGAGGACTTTAAGTTGGGGCATTATAGTGGTTGTTGGAAAGTGTGAAAAACATCAATGATAGTGGTGTGAGTGGTAACCATGAGTTCCAACCCAAGCAATAGACATCAAGATATGAAGAAAACCTCTTGGTAGTGGTGGATGAGTCCTTTCCTATTTGCGGCCTTTTTCCAACACTCAAATTCTAGCAATTTAGCCTCTCTATTTTTTTTCATTGAAGCCAAAAACAAAAACCAAGCACTATCTTAATAGAGTGAAGAATCATGTAGTTGGAATAATCACACCTTCTTTTCTATAAACCAGGAACTATCTTAATAGAGTGAAAGAATCATGTAGTTGGAATAATCACACCTTCTTTTCTATATGGTTGAAGCTAGAAAATAGAGAAAAATTACATATCAATAATTTAATTATCAGTTTCTAATCAAATCTGACACAATTTACAAAATAAGCCCTCTTAATTAATCTAAAAAAACATTGTATCTAAGATCTTAACAAAATGTAAATTGTTATAAGACACACAAAAATGCAAGAGAAATTGATGGGGTGTGTGATGTATTATTTATTCATATGATACAAATAAACATACCAATTTGTGACATTTAGTTTAATATTCCAAAAGGTCTCTTGGACTCCTCATGAATATTCAAATTCATTTGTGGATTTTCACTTTCCTCTCAAGTGAATGAGAAAGATTTACATAATATCTAAGGATTATGCTTCCAACATTCCCCACCTTAATCAAAAGGGGTGTAAGTGAGTCCAAGAAGAGAGCTATAATCTAGAAGTAGATAACTGCCAATGGTTGAATATGCTCTGTGAACATGGTTCTTTAAGGAAGACCACAAACCAAATGGGATTACTGAAATCCAAAATATTTAGTGGTTCAAAGTTGACCACCAACCCTGTAACTTGGCTTGAAGTAGTTCACAAAACAATGTTGAATCTAGCTAGAAGTTGATATCTTCAATGAAATGGAAGTGCTCTCTAATGGTGGTTTAAAGATGACTATAAATTATTGTTTAAAAAAAGTAGTAATTCTTATACTAAGTGATGGTTTAGGGATGATCACAAACCAAATTGTTCTTAAGGAACATGAGTCTAGCTCTTGTTGAAGCTTTGACTAGATCTAGATGTTGGATGTGGCTCAGGCTCTCTTGATATTACTTCAAAACTAGTAGTTGAGTATCAATTCTTTCCCCTTGATAGATACAAGGTGAGAATGCAAAAATATCTCTATTACAAGATGTGTCAATACTCAAGAATGAATTCTTCAATGTGATTGATATATCTTCGTAGTTGTTGAAGACCATTGCTAAGAAGTAATCCATCCAAGGTAAATCCTTATGCTTGTAGGGTTTTTGTGACTAGAAATATGTTCGAATGATGATTATGTTTTTCACAATGCTCACAGGGATGAAGACAAAACAATGATCTTTCATGTGGCGAACTCCAACACTTTGAAATTGGATTGGTTTAGATTACTCTAGAATGTGAAATGACACTTCCTTTTCATATCCAAGATTGGTTTTGTGCTTGTTGTTGATGACTTCTTTCCAATGTCTAATGATGGACTAAGGATGTGCAAGTGAAACTTCTTTATCTTCATCTAAAGTGGTGTCATGTGTTGGTTGTTGATAAGGGTTTTTCTCAAACTCGAAAAGAAAATTGTTCTAAAGAATGACTAGTTCAGAATGATGTTTCGTCTCTTGTAATTCATAAGTTGAAGAAACTCAATCAAAATTTTATACACTTTTTAGAATATTATTGAGAATAACTTTGTCAATTTTGATCGTATTATCAAAAATAAAGGGTATCAAAATATCTAGTAAATCTAATACTTTATTAATTTGAGCCATTTTAGAAACAATTGAAGCTCTTCAACCAAAAATGTATCTATTTGAAGTGGAAATTTCAACTTATTTTCAAAATGGGTTTTTTTAACAAATCTTCCAAATGTGGTGGAAATGATTGGGATTATTACAATGGTCGAAGTAGCAATAAAAAATAAAGATAGATTAGCTACCAAATGTGATTCATAGATAGTGGGTTTATGGCTCGTATGTCATATCAACATAGATATTAGACATTAATTACAAAATAAAAGTACTTATACTCATTATGAGACTTTACCATCCTATATTGGGAAATATAAGAGCATTTTCCTTAATCTTTTCATGCCTGAACAACCATAATCAACCTCTGTGAAATATTTTCCTTGGCTACTACAACTACATATTGCTTTATATTAAATACGAACTCCAAATTCCACAAATTATGGATATATTGAATCCCATAATCTATTACATTCCATAGAAAAACAATTTATAATTGAAACTACATATGGCCATAGGAATCAATTCCATTGGTTAGATGAGTTATTAGATGTGGACTTGGGGTTTGAACCATGGAGAGATCGATAGGCTACTCTACCCAATGCAATAGTACTCTATGAGACCCAATGTGTTGAGTCAATTAATGGCTTGGGTGGTAGGAGAAAGGAAGGTGCTAAGTAGATGTATAAGCATGGGAATAGAGTGGTTTCTCCCTCACAGAGATCAATGTGGTGTGTTATCATTAGAGAAATTTTGAGGTCTAAAATGGAATTCCTAAGAAATATTATAAAATAATACTGGAAATAATAAAATAAGATTAGATTACATCATCACATTTTAGAGGAGAAAAAAGAAAAAAATATTATTCAACTCATATTTTCAGCTTATCTCTTTATGATTTTACTCAAATTTTGAGCGGGAGCACTTGTTGAATGCATAATTTAATTCCTCATCCAAGGAGAACCCATTTTGCACACTTTTGATGGAACCAACTACACTAAAATCAGAAATACATGAAAAAGCATGGCAATCACGTTTTTACATATATTTCTCATTTTTGTGTAGTTGGGTCCATCAAAAGTATGCAACATGGGTATCAAAAGTTGAAAAGGTTGTTTTTTTTAATCTTTTTACTTTTCTACTCCAAAAATGGTGAATCACCCCCCGTGGTTGACATTATCATATTGAATCCTATTGGTTCTTATAAGGTTGATTTTGGTTGTACATTTTTGTTTTGAGGCCCATTTTTTACCTCAAAATTTCTCTGATGAGTGACAACCTTGTTTATGCATGCAAATAACTAAACCTCTCTCTCAATAGTGGGGCATTTGTAGTGAATATAAGCTTCACGGTCAATTGTACCATTGTTAGGTCTCTACGACGAAGTAATTAGGCATATTGATAGTCAATGTGGGTTAAGAATAAGGCATGTCCATGTGCTTAGTGTCCCTAATTCTCACAAAAGATGTGACTTTGACTTTGTGCACTGAGGCATATTGTGTGAGAATTTTGAGCCACAAACAAGCACAAGGATTTTGATTTCGGGTCCATGATTTCTTGGGATAAATGAATATTCAAGAATCAAGGGCATAATGTATAGAGTCACAATGTAACATCCTTGGTTAAAAATCCATGTAAAAATATATAAGACCACGGTTGATGGAACACATATTCCAAGTTGAATGTTGGGAAAAACATCCTAGTGTGGGCGTTCATCTATTTATTATGGCCAAGGAAATTGGCAAATGAAATGGCTAAGGCTTTGGAAGGAAAAATGGCATTTTTGACACATTTATTTATGAAAATAATGGAAATTAGGAGAAAAGGAAGGTGAAAGGTCACAAGTTGCATGTGAGGAGAAAAATTGAAGGAAAATAATGGAAAATGAAGAAAATAGAAGGCTCATTAATAAAAAGGATTATGAGGATCATTTGGTAAGCTTTTTCTCAGGTTTTGCATTAGATTAAGAAAGGCGAAGGCAAGAGGAAGGAAGGAGCAAGCAAGGAAGAACAGGATCAAGCAACCACATCAAGATGCTTTATAGGTATCTATTTGCATGTGTGTTTTTCTTGTTAGATTTGACATGCATGATATTGCATGTGGTTCTTTTTCTGTTATGGCATGGGTTTTTCTAGGAGTGACAATGTTTTCAACCTAGCCTCGCCATTTCCGGATAACCATGGTGTGATGGGGTTCTCATGTTTTGGTTGAGTTGGATTGCCAAATGGATTCGAAGCTGAGTGAGGTCGATCTCTAAATTATAGAACACATGGCCTAGTAACCCCTAAACCAGATTGTGGGTTGCGGTAAAGCCAGATTTTGTGTTACCTCGGTGGGCATAGGAATCATCGCCGGTGAATGGTGGGATATACGGTAAAGCCAAGAGGTGGATTTCTCTCCATTGGGCCTAGTAATCCTAGGTTGGGATATGCAGTAAAGCTTGGAGCGTGGGTCTCGATTTAGGGCCTAGTGATCTGGTGTATATTGTGGTAAATCCTAAGAGATTGGTGTCTCGGTTTAGGGCCTAGTGATCCAGTGTGGATTGTAGTAAAGCATGAGAGACTAGGAGACAGGAAAATTCCTCACAGTGTAGGTGGAGAAATCTGGTGGCATCCATGCTTGTTTTTCCTAGTGATTAGGTGGAGATCATGGTAAATCATGTTATTACATGTTCATTGTGTTGGCCTACTGATCCGGGATGGATTACGGTAAATCTTGATTTCTATTGATGAGGGTGAGGTGGTTTAGCCTCGGGATTCCCTGTTTCATTCTTTTGGTTTGAGTCCCACATTCATGCTTGGAATATGGCATGGGGATGAATGGTTGAAGAGATATTTAACTCAACCATTCTACAGTTGGGTGGAACGTGGTAGTCCCATCTCGAGTTTGGATTTTTCATCATCAATACGAGGTTATTTATCCTTGTATTTCTATGAGTATTATATTGGTTTATATGTGGAGCATATGGTTGTGATTTCCTTGGTATTTTTGTTGTATTTACGATGGTTATGTATATGTTTAATGACAGTGGCCATGTATGGATCTCATCACGTTTTTACTTGTAAATGAGCGAACAATGTATCTATGACCTAATAGATGATAATGAAACAAATGATATGAGGGAACATTGGTTCTTAGCGATTCTCATATAGGTATGAGATCCCTATGCTTAAATCTGTTGTTTACACCTGTAGATTGCATTGATGTCAAGTGTTTGGCAGAATGCCAATCCTGGTTGGAGATAGTCAAGCCAAGTCTTGGAGTTAGTTTTTGGTTTATTAGTCTTGCCATCATGTGTTTAATTGATCCTAGAAGTTACAGCAAGTTCTGGGCAACAACAATTATGGGATAGAAAAGTGCCTTAAATTCCGCGAATGCTGGCACAGGTATGCTGAGAAAAGTCCCTGAACACAAGCATGCAGGATTGTGAGAGCATCCAAATGTCCCTAGACGTTGGAATTCCCATAGCATGAGAGTGTTCAGAGGTCCTTGGACGTTGGCGTGCCCATAGCATGAGAGCGTCTAGAGGCCAAGAGGTCAAAAAATCCAGTGAGACCCAAGGGCATGATACCTGTGTGGTTGGGATGGCTCCTGGGAGTGTTGTTGCTAATGTGGAAGGTATGTTTGATGGGTTTTCATTGATTCCACTTCCTTAAGGTCACCCAGGAGGTTGAATCATATCATAATAGCTTCTTGTCACATGTTTACCCCAACTAGTCGGTTACTTGGGTAGATGTGGGAGGAAGGTGTTATAGAGTGGTACTAGAGCATGGTTCACCCCTTGGACTGGATGGGTTGTGTGTTGGTCATGCATTCATGTCGGTTTCATATGTGTTTCTTATGCTTGTAGTCCACGTGCTTGTTGCATTTACTTGGTGTTGATTATGGTTGTAGTGATGACGTCATGTGAAGGTTCAAATTAGAGAAATTTGATTTTAAAATGTTAACATTGAATTTTCATGTCATAATATGTAATCCAATCAAAATCCTTCAAAATTCAAAAGAGATACATGTGTGACTAAGCACTGATTTTTTTTATTAATATAATTTACCTATCTTAAGCATGAGTGGTCCCCAAGTAACCCAAAACTACATTAATATTAAAAATAAAATTAATATCTTATTCTTTAAAAGTTATAGTATCGATAATGAAGCGTAACTAATTTGAATTTTAAATTTACTTTTTTAATTTAAATTTCCTTAAATCTTGTGTAAACAAATTAATTTAAATATAAATATATATACTATTATTTTGAAAAAAGTGCTTTTGTTTTTTAATTTAAATTACCTTAATTTACCAGTTAAAATTCAATTTTTTTTTTATTTATTTTATTAAATGTGTGCTAATTATATTTAATTATAATATGTATAGTTATTTAATTTTAATGACATGTAACTATTTTTTATTTTTTATTTTTATTTTTTAATTGAAGTAAAATAATAAAAATGATATATTTAAAAATTGTCTACATGATATTATTTTATTAATTTCTTAATTTTTTTCTTAGGTGGCTATTTTTGAGTTGAATTTTTCTCTAATTGGATGGTGTTGTTGTGGGATGTTTCGTCATGAGTGCATGGTGGTATATGCATTTTTTATGCATGTCGGTGTCTATATGTCATTATGCATGCATTGTCATGGTTATGGGCATGCATGTATAGTAGGTCAACAAGCATTGTAAGGTCATTGTATGTAATTGGATCATCATGATGCTATTGGTATGTTATGATGCTAATGTGTTGACCGAGGTGAAGTAGGAGATGCAAATCATTAGAGTGAATTTGCAACAATGGACTCCGGGGAAAGAGCATGTCGTCATACATGTTTGTATGTAGGGCATGTAGGTATGAAGGTTAAGGATTGTTATGTGCATTATGGTTATGTGTATGCCTTTCATCCTATTGATGTTATGGTTACATACATGACAGATGCTAGTTGATTAGTATAGTCATATGCACATGTGTCAGATAGTCATAAATGATGGTAACTTGTGGTTGTATGCATTGCTATTTTGTTTCATGTTAGATAACTTGATGATTATGTTTATGTTGTTGTTGAGTATGTTATAGGTTAACTTGTTGTTATTATATGGTAGTTAGCTTGATGATTATGTTATATTTTGTTGATGAACGTGATATATAACTTCTTATTGTTATATCACAGTAACTTGATGATTAGGGTTATTACATTAATATATTTATGTTATATGTATCATACTAATTTGGATTGGTCTATGCAAATGGTTAGGGTTATGACATTCAGGTATGTGTTAATATGTTGTGATATTATGTCATACGTGTTAATATGTTGTGTTAATTTAGACTGACTGTGAAGATGTGATTATTATGTATGAATGATAATTGTTTATGAGTTTATGATGTGAACATTGTTAGCTAGTTACTATTATGGATATAATGAACTTATTTATGTTTGAGTTGATATGTTGTGAATTTATATCATGCTAATATGGATTGATTGTGCAGACAAGATCTCCTCCCTTGATATACATTAAAGTATGAACTTGCTTATGTCATCTACCTTGTGCTTGACTCTTTTTTTTGGTGTTTGAGTGTTTGGTGTCTATTATGTCGTCTAGTTGATTTATTTAGCATGGTATTTTTACAAGTTGGTTGGATGTTTGATGAATTGCATAATATGAGTATGTGTTCACATGATCTTGTTTTAAGATGATTGTACCAACATATGTGTTGAGACAGTGGATATGTACTTCAATGTAGTAGGTGACAGTTGTAGCACTATGTCTAACGATTATGAGTTGACTATGGATTATGACATGATTGTTAGCCTTGGTAAAGGTTGATTTCAAATTGATAGCTATGATTGTCTTGATATTTAGAACATGTGTTTGACATGTGTAAATAGTGCAATAAACATGTTTGGTATTATCTTGACAAGGTAATAGTTGATGTGTTTATATAACTAACAGTTGGGTGATGTGATAATGCATAGTAACACTCAATTGCAGCAAAGAAAATGTCAAAAAAAGGAATTGGGCAAGAATTCTTTTGGCTATGTTTGGAAACCCTAATTCCAAATGAATGAGTGCTTTGCATACCAAAAGTATTCTTAACCTTAATCTTGTCTAACATTATGTGGATATGTGATAGATTCATGGACTTGTACTTGAAAGGTATATTAGCTAGTCTCTAGTTACAGGTTGATCTGTCAAGGGAATTGGAGTCCCTTGAGAGATCTCGTGGATGTGTTCAGTTGCATGACAACATGTTTGGCACAACAAGGTAAGGTAACCAATGTATTGTTATGTTTAGTTATGCACTGATAGGTGTGTGTTTATGATAGTATGATGCAAGATAGTGCATGGCAAGAGACTACCATGAAATTTTGAAGAAGGCTCAGGTTGAGCTTTCCTTTAGAAGTGTTGGCAACCATGGGGATTGAGTCATGGTGTCTATTGAGAGTCTTGTGATTTCAATTCTTTGTGCTTTGTTTGTGCTTGATTTGTAGCTTTGTTTATTTCTAGTGTATGGCCATACCACTTTGTTTGCGGAGTCATGTTGTTATTGGTTTTCAAGGTTTTCTTCTTGTTTCTTTCTTGTGCTTTCCTTTTATGTTTTGAGTCTTAGGAATTGGTTTGGGAAGGAGGAAAGTTAATGGAGCTTGGGAAGAGCTGTGTGGTACTTGATAGGTAAGGTAAGACCTGGATGAAGCTCGGTGCATGTATAAGGGCAATTGAAGGCAAGATTATGATAGCTAATTGGACTAATTGGGTCCATTAGTGTAAATGGATGTTGGTAGGAAAATCATAGGACAGGTAATCAAGAAAGGTAAGGTGAATGGATTTGAGGCGTCACATGCCTTGCCTATGTTGGGAACTATTATTCTCGATGTTGGGCATGTGTTGCATGCGTAAAGGGAGTTCTCTTAACCTTGACCTTCATATCTATTAATTATGTTGTGATCATGATTGCATTATGCTAATGATTATATGTATATATGTATGTATATACGTTGTTATATGATAGGGTCATTAGGGATCATGATTGTTTTATGTTGGTGTTTATATGTATAAATGTATGTATGTATATATGTCATGTCTGACAGGGTCATCATGGATCATGATTGTTTAACGCTAATGTTTATATGTATATATATGTATGTATGTATGTTGTTGTCTGACAGGGTCATCAAGGATCATTATAGTGGAGGAATGATTTCTTATGCAGGTGAATGGAATGAAGAGGTTCCTATTTTATGAGGAATGAAGTGGATGAGTAGTTATGGAAAATATATGAGGTCAGTATCATGTGGATAGGAATTGATATTATATGTTTGTATTATGCCTATGTTGATGTTATGGACAGGTAATGTTGAGGGTTACATCAGCGGAATGAAAGCAGTGTGCTTTGTGGCATGCTAGGATAAGCATGGATTGTTGAAAGAAACTTGAAACAAGGTTGCCTGATAGAGATAGTGTGATATTTGGATGTATGGTACTATTGTTGTGAATACGTTGTATATGTTGTACATTTTGCATCTATAATGTTGTATGCATGTAGTGTTGTGTACATATGATGCTATGTACATGTTGGATATGCGGTGTTGTGTACATATTGTATTGTGTGCACGATGAATATGCAATGTTGTGTGCATGTTGGATATGCAGTGTTGTGTACATAGGGTGCTATGTACATATGGTGTTGTGTGCATGATTGTACAAGTGGTGTTATGAGCATGTGGTGTCATGTACATGTTGTACATATGGTGCTATGTGAAAGTGGTGTTGTGTGCATGTCATGCATATGGTGTTGTGTAAATGTGGTGTCATGTACATGTCATGCATATGGTGCTATGTATGTCTGGCATTGTGTACACGTTATATAGGTGGTACGATGTACATGTGGCATTGTGTACACGTTATATAGGTGGTACGATGTACATGTGGCATTATGTACACATTGTGCAAGTGGTGTCGTGTACATGTGATGTTGTGTACACGTTTTACAGGTGGTACTATGTACATGTTCTACATGTGATACTAGTGTACATGTGGCATTATGTGCATGTCATACATGTTGTGTTGTGTACATGTGGTACTGCATATGTGCATTGTGTAGTCATGTCATCATAACATATGTATTCATTATTTTGTACTATGTATGTATTTTTGTTGTGTCGTACATTGAGTGTAGGTGTATGCATTATGTGGTGGTGTACACTGGATGTAGGCATATGTTTTGAGTGTATTGGGTGTAGGTGCATGTATTGCATGGTGTTGTATGTCGTGTGTGGTTGTATGTGTGTGATGCACATTATGTGTATGTGTACATGGTTGAGGAGAAGGCACTTGGTGTTTGTCGGGTGTGGAAACCGATCGGGAGTGCGTATGGAATAAAGACAAAGGCATAAGCTAAGATTTTATTAAAGGATAAGTATCAACATTTTATTTCACTTTTACTATGCATGTGATTTATGATTTTGGTCTATGATTATTACATGTGATCTATGATTTTGGTTTATGATGGTTACATGTGATTTATGATTTTGATCTATGATGGTTTTGTTTTGAGCTAACTTGATGTGATATGTTTATACATGACGATTTGATCAAAGATGCTAGTTTGATGTGGTGTGGTAGGAAGCAAATAGAATTGCAAGTGTACCTTATTAACGGGCTATGAATGAGGTATGATTTGAAGTTATTTCAATTTATTTTGAATATAATGGAAATGATGTGCTTGGAATAGGTAGCAATATGTTGGTAAAGCACTTTAGGAGCAGGGCCATTGTGGGAAACTGGTACCTAATAGTGTCCATTGATTGCCATGAGCATGCTATGATCGGTATGATGGTTTTGAGGCAGGTATATTCTTTGGTTGTTGACCTTTCGATGTGAGGAATCCTTGCCAAGAGATGGATCGCCAGGATAGGGGATGTCAGAGAACCTAGAAGGTGAGTGACTACACAAAAGGGGTGACCGGATTGACCGAGGGATTGTGTAGCAGAGAAGGGAAGGTTGGGAATATATTTATTTTGGTCATTAGCATTTCTAGATGGAGATGCACATTGGGAGTGCACCCTCGAACAATGAGCCAGTAATTGTTCACTAAGAGGACAAGTGGCTTAGGATTATAATGTTGGACATTGGATGTAGACTTGACCTTGTAGTGGATTTTGGACTTCCTGGGAAGGAGGTGATTCCTGGTATTACTTTGAGGGTGGAGGTGTGAGCCTCTGGATTCCCTTGTTGTGGATGCAAGCATCGTATCCTTTTATTTGTTGGTTGAGAAAATGTGTATGTGTGTATATGTGGTTATTATTATAAATATTGTAATGAGTTGTGTTATAAAGCTCTAGTAAACGGTATGTTTGTCATGTTTTAGGAGATGGTCATTGTAAATACTGTAACGATTTAAATTATAAATCTCCATTGTCGATATGTTTTACTTACATCAGTCTTGTGGTTATAAGTGTTGTTGAACACCGAGGACAGTGTTCCCCCAAGGGGGGAGGGTTTTGTAACTACACTAGTTAAAAATCCATGTAAAAATATATAAGACCATGGTTTATGGGACATGTGTTCCAAGCTTAATGTTCGGAGAAACATCCTAGTGTGGGTGTTCATCGGTTTATTATGGATAAGGTAATTGGAAAAGGCAATAGCTAGGGGTTTGGAAAGGCAAATGACATTTTTGGCACATTTATTTATGAAAATAATGGAAATTAGGAGAGAAGGAAGGTGAAAGGTCACATGTTGCATGTGAGGACGAAAATTGAAGGAAAATAATGGAAAATGAAGAAAATAGAGGCTTCATTAATAAAAAAGCTTCTGAGGATCAGTTGGTAAGTTTTTGCTCAGGTTTTGCATTGGATCAAGAAAGATAAAGAAGGTAAGAGGAAGGAAGGAGCAAGCAAGGAAGAGTAGGATCAAGCAACCACATCAGGATGCTTTGCAAGTATTGATTTGCATGTGTGTTTTCCTTGATAGATTTGGCATGCATGGTATTTCATGTGGTTCTTTTGTTGTTATGGCATGAGTTTTTCTAGGTGTGACAGTGTTTTCAGCCTAGCCTTGCCATTTCCGTATAGCCATGTTGTGATGGGGTTCTCATGTTTTGGTTGAGTTGGATTGCTGGATGGATTTGAAGTTGAGTGAGGTGGATCTTCGAATGATAGAACACATGACCTAGTAACTCCTGAACCGAACTGTGGGTTGCAGTAAAGTCGAATTTTGTGCTACCTCAATGGGCCTAGGAATCCTTGTCGGTGAATGGTGGGATATACGGTAAAGCCAAGAGGTGAATTGCTCTCCGTTGGGCATAGTAATCTTGGGTTTGGATATGCGGTAAAGCCTAGAGAGTGGGTCTTGGTTTAGGGCCTAGTGATCCGGTGTGGATTGCGGTAAAGCCTGAGAGACTGGTGTCTCAATTTAGGGCCTAGTGATTCGGTGTGGATTGCGGTAAAGCCTAAGAACTAGGAGATAGGAAAATTCCTCACGATGTAGGTGGAGAAATATGGTGGCATCCATGCTTGTTTGGCCTAGTGATCTGGTGGAGATCATGGTAAAGCCTGTTATTACATGTTCATTGTGTTGGCATTGTGATTAGGGATGGATTATGTAAAGCCTGATTTCTATTAATGAGGGTGAGGTGGTTTAGCCTTAGGATGCCCTGTTTGGTTCTTTTGGTTTGAGTCCCACATTCATGCTTCGAATATAGCATGGGGGTGAATGAATGAAGAGAGATTGGCTTAGCCATTCTACGGTTAGCTGGGACATCGTAGTCCCATCCTAGGTTTGGATTTTTCATCATCAATAAGAGGTTATTTCTCCTTGTATTTCTATGAGTGTTATAATGGTTTATATGTGGATAATATGGCTGTGATTTCCTTGGTATTTATGTTGCTATTATGCTGGTTATGTATATGTTTTATGACAGTGGCCATGTATGGCTCTCATCATGTTTTTACTTGTAAATGAATGAATAATGTATCTATGACCTAATAGATGATAATTCAGGAAATAATATGAGGGAACAATAGTTCTTTGTGATTCTCGGATAATTATGAGATCCCTATGCCTAAATTTGTTATTTACACATATAGATTGCATTAATGCCAAGTGTTTGACAAAATGTCAGTCCCATTTGGGGATGGTTAGGCTTAGTCTTGGAGTTAGTTTTTTGTTCATTAGTCTTGTCATCATGTGTTTAATGGATTCTAGAAGTTACAACAAGTTCTATGTAGTGGCCGAAATTCTAGGCTAGAAAAGTGCCTTAAATTTGGTGGAAGTTGGCACAGGTCTGTTGGGAAAAGTCCCTAGACGTAGGCATGCAAGCTTGTGAGAGTTTCCAAAGGTCCCTGGATGTAGGCATGCAAGCTTGCGAGAGCGTCCATAGGTCAAGAGGTCAAAAAACTCAGTGGGACCCAGGGGCATGATACCTGTGTGGTTGGGTGGCTCCTAGGAGTGTTGTTGCTGATGTGGAAGGTATGTTTGATGGGTTTCCATCAATTCCACTTCCTTAAGGTCACCTAGGAGGTTGAATAATTTCATAGTAGCCTCTCGTCACATGTTTACCCCGGTTGGTCAGTTACTTGGGTAGATGTGGGAGGAGGTTGTTACACACAATATCTACATGAGGCACGAAATGGTGAGAGCCAAGATTAGGGTTTCACTCTAATTTTAGCACCCAAGAGTGCATAGGAAGAGATGGTAACAGAGAAAAATAGAGGTGCTCTCATTTTAAGGAAGGTGGAATAGGTTGTTTACAACTTCGACACCATGGAGATATTTGGAGGGTTCTTCAATGTTGTGTGAATGCAAGAATGTGTTCAGAGTGTAGGATATATTCAACTAGGTGAAGGTAGTATCCAACCCTGGTTTAAACACTTATAGTATGAATGTTTCAAAACTACAAAAAACGAAGAAGCGGTAATGAGAAAACGATAGTCAGCAAGACCAAATGGGGTTTTCATTTCAAGTGGTTGCAACTATTAGGCTCATATCACATCATGACAGTAACATTAAGATTAATAGCATGTAAATAGGTTGCACTAGAGAAAGAATGAAGGATGGGCATGAGGACGGGACACAAGGTTTTCCTTATATAGTAGTTGAGGGTTTCAAGCAAAGGTTTCATGCACCTAAGAATGAGCATGTATATGCACATGAGAATGGTGAGAATTCCCATGTCGATCGATACAAAAATGTGTCTCACACACAATCGAGCAAGGCGGAAATACACTTACTCTGATACCACTATTGGACTGTAAGCCATAACTAAAGATAAATATGTATTCATTTTTCATTTATATAATACAACATTTAAGTACATTGTTTTTAACCCTTGGTTCTTGGAATCCCCATGACAATTCATATTCCACACCATGACCCTAATGAATTAGGCGTTTAACATTACTCCTTTAATCCAAAGGGGTGTATGGGAGTCCAAGCATAGAGAAGAAGGAAAATTTATAGATGGTTGAATGTGCTCCTTGAATCTAGTAGTTTTGGGATGACCACAAACCCAAAAGCTTGTAGAAGTATAAGTATTCTACTGAGTGGTGGTTTAAACAGGACCACGAACCAATTGGTGTTCACGTAACATGATTCTATCTATGGCTAAAGCTCTGGCTCTGGCTTTGCCTAACTTTGACTCTAAGCTAGATTGGTTGTTGGCTTTCGTTCTAGTTGTGGTTCAATCTCCACTGATACGACTTTGAAACTAGTAGTTGACTATCAATTATCCCCTTTTGTCAAATACAAGGTGATTATATGAAAATATCTCCATTACAAGACGAGGCAATATTTAAGAATGTATTCTTTGATATAATTGGTATATCTTCTTGGCTGTTGAAGAGTATTTCCAAAAAATTATCCATCCAAGGTGAATCTTTACTCTTGTAAGGTTCTTATGATTGGAATACATTTTTGAGTGTGTTTCACAATCCTAACAAGGATTAAGGGTAAAACACCAATATTTCATGTGGCCAAATTGATGACAGTTTTGTCATTTGTGAATCTGATGTAGAAGTGGAGCAAGTGAAGATGAGTTTTCTTAAGAAAACAAAACACTCTAAAACTGGATTGATTTAGAGTATTCTATTATGTGAAAGAGCATTTCCTTTTCATATCCAAGACCAGTTATGTGCTTGTTGTTAATGAATTCTTCCCGAGGTTTGATGACATGATTAGAAAGTGCAAGTGGAACTTCTTTATCATCAACTAGAGTGGCATACTGTGCTAGCTACTAATATGAGTCTTTCTCAAACTTAAAAAGAATTTTTTTTTGAACAAATACTAATTTATAATGATGACTTTTCTATGGTAGTTAATCTTGTTGGAGCTAAGATTCAAGTTGGAGAAACTTAGTATTGTCCCATGAATCTTATAGACATGTTAGAATATAAATGGAAATGGATTTCATTTCCAACATAGATTTATAATGGATTATGTTTCCAAAGAAGATTTATTGTATATCTACTATTATCTTGAGATTTACAAGCCCAACTATTAATTTACATAGAATTAATTACTTATCTAGAACTATAAATAGTGGAAATAGCTTTAGGATTCAATTAACAATAAAATGAGAATTATATCTAAAATAAAATCAACAAATTGATTTTTAAAATATTTTGCACTTAAAAAATTAAATTTTCTTATTGAAACAAAGATTAGTTACCTTAGTGTCATTACCCATGAGCTTGAAGAGATCTAGGTTGATCTTGTCGCATCATCCTTGTGCCCTCAATCAATCACCAATTCTCTCTCAACAATTTTAACCATGAATTTGATACTAATGTTAAAGAAGTGGTCTCATATATGCAATTTTATCAAATAAAGAAAAAATAGTTGCAAAGAACATGAGAGCTAAAATCCTATGTACCTCTCGTGATAATGAACTATTTTATTTTATATAGCTCATCTCTAAGCTAAACACTAGAAGAACAACCAATCACATAATCACATAAGTATGATAGAAATCCTTTACAAATTAAACTAAATATCTAATTGACAATTAATAAATAAATACATTTTTTATTTAGATTTCTAAAATTTTAAGTTTATTAAATAACAAGTATCTGGTTTCATGTATGAGACTAAAGTTAGGATCCATTTGAAAGCATATGACCATATTTCTATGCCCTCAATGATGATAATATGAATGTTGACTTTCTTGTAGATATTATCCAGGCTGAAATTGCCTTATAGTCTCAAAGTAAGTACTAACATTGCTTATGATTGGCCAAGAGCACACCTTCCTTAAACTTAAGGAAATAGGTTATCCTTAAACTTAAGGAAATAGGTCATTGATCCATGACCAATTGACACTTACAAGAATGAAGCTTAGCACCATATGAACCATCAACCTAGATTCACAAATAACAACCAATAATCATTGTTCTCATATGACTATAAAGTAAATTAAAATAAATTGTATTACTTAGAGTCAATTAAATTTATCCAAAGTGTAACTTTTATTGTTTTAAATTAATTAGATTTATCTAGAGCACTAAAAAAGAATGACTATTATCCTCCTCACCATTATACAAATAACTTATTTAAATAATAATAATAATATCTATTTTTTAGGTCATAGCCAAGCCAGAGACCAAATTGGTGTAAGAGACCCCCTTTGTCACGCCCCCAAGCCTACGGTGGTCTTTCAACCGTGCCGGCGAGGTGCGACACCACCGAATACTTTCTTTTTAACAATACTTGTGCACGTGGACTACGCCTAATTCACAACCGTGTACTTAGTTTGTGTTTCGTAACCAAGTATAATATGCAATTAACCTTTATATCAATGAACACCCATACTTATTCATTATCCACAACAATTATAAAAGAAGACAACAATTGCACGATATAAAGGGGAGGGGCAACTCCTGTAACAAGTCTGCCCGACAATATATATTATATCAGTTTTCCAATAATACAATCATCACAAGTAATGCTTGGCAAACTCCAAGCCAATACTTAGTCAATATTACAACCGAGGCATAAATCAACCTTTTACAATCTTGTGCACTTCTTGCATGAAGGGCGGTGCTCACCCGAGCCACCTAGAATACCTTTGCCAAGTCCTACACCAAAACTGCACTTCAGAACCAACCCAGGCACACCTTTCCCAACCTTCGACTAATTCCAAGATCACTTGACCAAGCACACAATCTTCTAAGAGTAGAGCGCATGAGCTATGCGCATCTCTCTTCTTTTCTACGTGCTTCTCCTCTTGAATCCTTGCGAAGATGCCTTGATTGAATTCGTTGCAAATGAGCCTTCAACGCTCGCAATATATACACTTCTTAGTGTGAAACCACTATGGGCGGTGGCACTCCAGCCGACCCCCAAAACCATGGCTAACAGACCCCTAAGTGCTCCATCATATGTCGGCCTTGCCCTCACCGCAAGCCACTCCAAGTCGTGGTATAAACCATCGCACTTCATTTCATAAGTCTGCCTTTCGTCGCATTTCAGCTCGACCTTTCGTCGCTTTTCGTGCGGTGCTGCCCGGCGCTCCACCCGCGTGCGGTCGTGCACGCCTGCCCGGCGTGTGCGCGCCCGGTCGCCCGGTGCCCGCCCGTCACACTTCACCGAGGGCATTACATCCTCCTCCACCTAAAGTCGTTGTCGTCCTCGACAACATCCCCAAGCATCAATATCCATGATGTCAACTCCTCCACATATGTCAAACATCCCTGCAACATATGTAGGACTCCATCTCTGCCATGTCTCATCTAGGTAACCAACTACTACCAAGATAGTCCATACCAAAGTATGTCATAGATGTCCATGATCATCGACCACCTGCCACAATCTTCCCATGCTGCTCTCCACCATGGAAGGCTAGTCCTTCCAACTCAAGTTACATGTCCACTGCAACAATGTGTCAACTCCATCATGTGCAAACTGCCCATGATACATACAAGAAGTGTTAATACACCTCAACCATGTGCCAACATCTCATCAATCTGCCAAGTGCTCTATGAGAACACCTCTCTCCATCATGTGTTCTATGTGTCCAGCTGCCATGATACTCCAACACAATGCCAACATACCTCTGATCACCGCATGCTCCCCATGTCTGAACTAGTTGGGTAGCTAATCCAACCTGCACGCTCAAATCATGAGAGTGAACATCCTCATGTCATCATCAGTTGTTCCTCAAAACATCTGTCACATCCTGAACTCATCAAGAATAAACCATGCTCAGGTCCATGAAGTAGCCTCCATCCCATCTGCAACGTGTCATGATGCTTGATGCCAAGCCATCCCTGCACCATCATACCTGCTCAATTGCTTTAAGGACTCACTGCCATGAGCAGCTAACAATGAGCCCCATCTTCTTGTTCATCTAATAAGATGTAGAGGGGTTAGAGCCAGAAGGCTCACCCTCACTAATCAACTCAATCCATCTATCAGGATCCTCAACCTCCATCCTTTATAGATAAGTGACCCGGTCCTCCTTTCAAACGTCCGGCCTCACATATAACTCCCCATCATCATCTCCATCCTCAATCACTTCTAGCCTTCTTGTCAAATCCAAGATACTATCTGAAAGTGATTTGATGACCAATGACTGCTCGGTAAGCTTTGTCTCAACTGTGGACAACCGCTTACTCATGTCGCCCATTTTCTTCTCATCCCCCATGTGCCTCACCGCCAATTTACAATCAGGCCTAGTCACACCAAAGGTAGGCACACCAATGGGTACATCTTCCCTTCCATCATAAATGTACAGCTTCTTCAAATGTGGAACAATCATGGCATCATATTGTTTCATAAACTCCATCCCTAGCACAACCTCATAGTCATCGATCCGCACTATAGTGAAGTCCACCTTCCCGGTCCATTCACCAAGTGTTGTGTCCACCTGGTCAGCTACACCAAGAACTTCATCCGGAGGAGAATTCACTGTCTTCATATGTGCCTTGATAGGAACATATTTCAGCCCAATCCTTCTCGCAGTATCTTCACCCATGAAGTTGTGAGAAGCCCCACTATCCACCATAGTGAGTATATCAGCATCTCCAACCTTCATCCGAACATACTCCAACTTATTCCTCTCAAGATCTTTTCGAGAGATCACCTCTGTAGCAGCAGCAGCTCCAAGTATCTGCATCATCCCCACAGAAGCACCTTCATCTTTCGCATTATATTGTGCTATAGCAACCACTTTCGGTCTAGAAGGACAATTCTTCACCGTATGTGGACCAGCACATATCCAACACTTCAAGACCTTCTTCGTCTTCGAACTATCATCCGATTTCAAAGCATCATCTTTCTTCTTATATTTCTGCTTGTCGGACTTCTTCTTCCTATCATCAAAAGTCTCATCATAATGCTCCACCAACCTATCCACAACAGCAAAAGCTTCTTCAAGTGTTCTAATCCTTTATCTCTTCACCTCATTGTGTGCCCAAGGCTTCAACCCAATAATGAAGTTAAACGCCTTGTCCCTCTCCGCCATGTCAGGTAGTTCAAAGACCGCACTTGCAAACTCCCGTTGATATGTTTGAAGGTTACCTGTCTGCTTTATGAATTTAATATTCATCCTTGCTTCCCATGTTTCATCCCGAGGACTAAAATGGGCCTGCAAAGCTCCTTTCATCTCATCCCATGAACTGATGTCACTAGCACTGCCACTAGCAATCTGGTCCATCCTCCTTCGCCACCACATCTTAGCATCCTTTGTTAGAAACTGAGCAACTACCTTGACCTTAGCCTCATCATCAGATAGACCCAACCGTTCCAAGTATTGCTCCATGTCTCACAAAAAGTTTCCAAGATTCTTTGCACTCCTTGTACCATCGAATGATTCTGGTTCCTTGACTTTCACATGAGGCACTCCTGCACCTGAGCCATGCCTCACGGCCTTCTTCAACACCGCTATCTCATCCTTGGCTTCGTCAAGAGATTTCCTCAAGTCCATGATCTCTGCAAGACCCTGGTCCCTTGC
>APFE031738611.1:0-60485 GCA_000404065.3 Pinus taeda
CAACGAATAGTTCAAAAATGGTATCAATTTTTTAGATAAACCTGTAAATAAATCTTTGTTTTGGAAATTATTTTTTGATGGTTCTAAATCTAACGAAGGAGCAAGAGCAAGATACGTGCTAATTAGTCCAGAGGGAGATAAAATCATGTTAACATGAAGGTTCGAATTTGATTGTACCAACAATACAACAGAATATGAGGTTTTAGTCCAAGGGTTGTACAAAGCAATCGAGCTAGATATAAAGTACCTCAAAGTCTTCGGAGACTCTGAAATTGTAGTCAAACAAGTATGGAATACTATACATTGCTTATCAGGTCATTTAAAACACTATCAATCTTTAGTTTAAGATCTGACTGAGAATTTTATAACATTCAATATTTCATCAATTCCCAGACTCCATAATGCAAGCGCTGACCTTTTAGCTAACGTAGCTTCTAAGCTCATTCCTTCAGAAGATTTTAGTCCAGATAGATTCTCAATAGAATTAATCTTTAGACCTTCTATTCCTGACAACATCACAAATTGGAGAATATTCAATGACGATCCTAATATCGTAAATTTCCTTACTTCTGAAGGATCCTACTCCAACCAAATAATCGACGAAGATCAACATGATTGACAATTACAACAAGATAGCACTAACAATGCTATACCTAAATCAGTGGTCAAGTTAGAAGACCTGTACGATTTGAAAAAGATCGTTCAAAAGGGTCTACCAATTTCGAAGCTCAAATTCAATTTGATTATGAATTAGTAAACCTAGGAACCGAGCCAAACCCCAAACATAAATCTAAGCCTTGGCCTAGCCCCTGAAGAAAACTAGCATATATTCGTCTTTTGAGACAATACAAAAACGTTTTTGCTTGGAACTATGATGAAATCAAAACATACGACACTTCTATCATCCAACATACTATTCCAATGACCGATAACGAAAAACTTGTCCAACAAAAATTGAGAAAGATTCATCCCAACTTAGAAAATCAGATAAAAACCGAACTCAATAAGTTGTTGAAAGCCAAGGTAATCTTTCCCGCCAGACATTCTAAATGGGTCTCCAATATGGTACCTGTTAGAAAGAAAAATAGAGATATTAGAATTTGTATTGAATTTCGCAATCTTAACAAAGCCTATCAAAAAGACAATTTTCCCTTACCACCTATGGAACAGATATTGCAAGTAGTGGCAGGCTCAGAATTAATGTCCTTCTTGGATGGATTTTCAGGATACAATCAAGTGCTGGTACATCTTGATGATCAATTGAAGACCACATTCAGAACTAAATGGGGCACATATGCATATCGAAAGATGCTGTTTGGTTTGATTAATGCTGGTGCCACATTCCAGAGAGCCATGGACATTGCATTTAAAGGTTTAGTCAATATATCTGTAGTAATTTATTTGGATGATATAACCATGTACTCCAAGAAACGAGGTGACCATCTCAAAGACTTGAAACAAATCTTCCAACGATGTTTAAGGTACGAAATTTCACTTAACCCAAAGAAATCTTTTTTTGCATTAAGTGAAGGGAAACTTTTAGGATTCATAGTGTCAAAATCTGGAATTCACATTGACTCTCACAGAATCAAAGAAATTTCTGAAATATCCCTACCTCATAACAAAAAAGCCATGCAATATTTCCTTGGTCAAATCAATTTTGTAAAGAGATTTGTTCCAGATTTTTCACGAATCGTATCTCCTTTATAAACCATGATAAAAAATAACTCTAATTTTAAATGGGGCCAAGATGAACATGAAGCGTTCAACTTGATCAAACAGGCTATTATTAATGCTCCATCTTTAGCAACTTTGAATTTTTCAGAGCCTTTTATTTTATGAACATTTGCCTCAGATAGGTCATATGCTGTGGTACTCACTCAAACGAATCAAGAAAAGGCGGAAGCACCAATTGCTTTTTTCAGTTCAAATTTGTAGGGTGCTGAATTAAATTACTCAGATGTGGAGAAACAAGCTTATGTTGTTTTCAAAACAATCAAATACTTCAGAACTTTTCTACTCAAAACCCATACTAAAATTATAGTACCATTTCCAGCGGTAAGGAATCTTCTAGTACAAAAGGATGTGGGTGAGAAGAGGGCCAATTGGGTAACTGCCTTACAAGAATATGACATAGAAATTAAACCAGCAAACATTGTAAGAGGTCAAGGCTTTTGCAAAATGCTGGCTGGAGCGTCACAAATTTATGAAATTCCATCTGTAGAGGTACAAGTATGCGAGGTAAGCCTAAATGATGAAGAGTCATTATACGCTGATATCATTTATTATCTTAAGAATGGATATGCTCCTTCATACCTCGATCATACTAAGAAAAGATCTCTAAGGTTGAAATCCAAACAATATCAGCTCATAAATGATATTCTTTTTAGAATGAATTACGATTCTATTCTCCTTAGATGTCTTGAGAAATATGAAGCTGATAAAGTTTTGCAGGAACTCCATGATGGGCCAGCAGGCGGACACTATGCTGGAGATGCTACTGCACATAAAATCTTGCGCGCAGGGTATAACTGGCCCACGTTATTCAAAGACTCGCACAGTTACGTTAGGAAATGTCAAGTCTGCCAAACTACTGCTGGGAGACAAAAGAAGCCATCCTTACCACTACAACCAGTTAACATCGACCAACCTTTCAGTCAGTGGGGATTGGACATAACAGGTGATATCGTTCCTCACTCTTCCAAGTAGCATAGATATATCCTTACAGCAACAGATTATTTTACTAAGTGGGTAGAAGCAATTCCACTCAAGACGGCTAATGCTGAAAATATCATTGAGTTCATAGATCAATTTATAATCACCAGGTTTGGATTACCTTCCGCTTTAATGTTCGATAATGCATCATACTTTTCTGGAAATGCAATGACTAAATTTGCACTTAAAAGAGGATTCAAACTTAAATATTCGGCCAATTATTAGCCACGGGGCAATGGGTTAGCCAAGTCTACAAATAAAAACCTAATCAGGATTATCAAAAGAACAGTAGACCAAAATCATAAAAATTGGCATAAATCCTTAATATACGCTTTATGGGCAGAACGAATAACGAGAAAAGCTTCCATCGACACTTCTCCCTTTAATTTAGTTTATGGGAGAGAAGTGGTTCTTCCTACTCATTTAGCAATTCCTTCTTTGTCTTTAGTTCAATACATTGATGAAGTACCAACTTCCTCATTACAACTAAGACAAATGGAAATAATCAAATTAGAAGAACAACGAGAACAAGCTAAGAAAAAACATGCTCATCATCAAGCACTAGTAAAATCCTCTTTTGACTCAAATATAATGACTAGAAAAGATTTTCAAGTGGGAGACTTAGTTTTAAAATGGGACAAGGCACATGAAGGAAAGGGGAAACATACAAAATTTCAAAGAATGTGGCTTGGTCCTTTTCAAATTGTAGAAGTCTTAGGTGCATCGACATTTGCGTTATACGATTTAGCAGGTAAAAGAGACTCTTTGCCTGTCAATGGACAATTTCTTAAGAAATATTTTCCATAGAAGATTATTCTTCTATTTTTGTAGAGTAATAGTTTTTCTTTTTCATAATAAAACCAGTTGTGAATGGTTACATTAGGCATTTACGAAAAAGACACCAACTCTCTTTCAGATTTTGATTTTTTGCTTGTATAAAATAGCAAATTCTTTTGGAAAATTGATCTTTATTATTGAAAGATACAGTTAAAGACTCTAACCTAGATATGACACTAGTTTCAACTTCATAAAGTTTGATGAAAATAACCTTTAGTGAATAATTTTTTTTATATCAGTGCAATGAAAGGTATCAATAACAAAATAAAGATTCTCTGTAGAAAAACTACTTCCAAAAACTCTATCATTGTCATCCAAAGCTATCTAAAGGAAACAATGACTTCCTCCCTGCCAAGGAAATCACAAATTTCAGAGGAACAATCCAAGGATACACTTCATCTTGAAGAATGAGAGGTCTCATCACGAGCCGGCTTATCATAATCACAGATATTATAACTTGCTGACTTTGCCAAATAATGCATACCACAACAGGGCAATGACTTAAGATTGTTACAATCAAGAGGCAAGGGGTCTCATCATGAGCCAGCTTGTTCAGCAAAGTTATAAATCGAGTGAATGACTGTGTCATAAATTGGCTATCAAACCAAGACATTGTTCTTTAAGAATAAAAAAAAGAAAATCAAAGCAATAAGTGTGGATGTCGATTCTTCTTTGAGAGCTATAGGTTTCTTTAAGTAGGATACAGGATCATTTCTGGGTAACAGGTAACCCTGTCGAGGCTATAAACGCCTGCTGGCAGCAGAGGCTCTACCTGCGACAAATGAACATATTTAAAATTAGTCTACAGAGAAGACTTTGTTTTCTTTTTACAAACCGAGTAATGGCTGATCTAAACACAAGGACTAACTTGAGGGAGCAAATAATCAAAGTTCAAAATAACTGAAACAAAATGTCATTGATAGGTTAGAGCATAATGTACTTTATCTTTCCATAATAAAGTTTAATTTTCTGAAAAATTTTCTGTTTTGGAAGCTGAAAAAATTCAATAGAAACACAGAGATAACTGGTTCTTCCAAGTGAATCGCCAATTGTTGTTGCCACCAACAACCCCCCTCCTTATGAAGTGTTATTGCTAATACTAAATAAGTGGGGACCCTCAGTAAAAAATCTAAGAAATCAATTAGTGTTATATTTCCTTGAAACTTACAACATCATGGACTTAGGAAAATACCTTTGAAGAATCTAAAAACCTAAGTTCCATAACGAAAAAAGTAAATTCACTCCTTAAGAGATATCATATTGCTCAAAGAATGATAGGGTACCTTCTAATGAGTTAAAATGATAAAAAACGCGAGATTACGACGCGAAACTTCATCGTATCGCATACATTAAAGAAACACTCACATTGAAAAACTTTAAAAATCGCCGATATGCGATATCGCATATCGCGCATTGCAAAAATCACATGAATTACACATAAGGATTATAATGATCTGTTATATTACGATACTGCGATACTGCGATACTGCGACACTGCGAAGTTGCGATGTTGCGATATTGCGATACTGCGACCTTGCAATAGAACAACACGATGAAATTGCGATATTGCGATACAACAATCTGCAATATCGCAAAGAAAAATCGCAGGACCCCTCCATCGCAGTTGGTTTTGGCTCATTATTCGAGAAAACTTTTTCTAAGTCAAGAACTGGTCATGCATTTTAATGCGAATTAATGAGTTGTTGCCAGTTGTTAATGAAGTATGGTGTTGTGTTTTTCGAAGAAATAGTTCACATAAGGTGGCTTGTTTTACATATCTTCAGCATTTAAAGTTTTCTTGTCATTATTTTTTATCATTACTTCCACCTCAAATGTAAACTGCAGGAAAGAAGGATGAAGCGTTATACAAGGCAATATGCAGGAAACTATGAGGAGGAAAGTCAACACTCCAATGTCCATTTCGGAAGGCACACCTAATCCACTTAAGGGAGAAAAAGAGCCGTAGAACTCTTGTGAGGCATCCATCACAAATTTCTCATATACAGCCATGGTTGAATGGGTACTGAATGATGCTGATACCAGAAATAGACAGTTTAATGCTCAGGGTCAAGAGCTCACGAAATCACTATTTTTATAAATTTTGAGCTTTATACCAAATGAGAGAAAAAGGCGCAAGAGGTGAAAAACGCATCAGGGAAGCCCGGATCAAGAAACAGAGGCAGTTTCCGATGCACGCATCACTGAGAAAACTTGCTCAAAAAGGAAGGCTCCTGATTACTCAGTCACCTACAAGCCCCGAAAATTGCAAGAAAGCAGCGATAGAAACAAACTGGAAATAGAAGGCTAAAGGAAAAGCAGAAGCAGTCCAAGGGTTAACCAAGTTGAAATGGGATTATTACCAGGTATACATGATAATGTCACATAGTCATTGGATGACTCTCAAGTATATCATCAATTTTACTGAGAATATAATGCTAGCTCTTGTCGATTCTGTTTGCGTAACCCAACCAAAGATGGAAGACAGTCAGCCGACTCCACTCAGGAAAATACTGAATGCTTGCGACATTAAGGAGCAAATTTAGAAATAGCCAGATAGTAGATTTAATTTTAGAAATAGTTTTGCTTAGAAAGAGGACGGTCATTTAAACCAAATCCTCAATTTCTATAAATAAGTTATTTAGTTAGTAGTATTTAAACCCTTCTCATGCATTTAGAGAAGGGTCCAGAAATTTATCAAAAACTTGTCCTCAGAACATGCACTTTTGCACCCTCAGAGGAGGTTTTGGTGAATGAATGGAACAAGGTTTATTGATATTTGCATTTGATATCTGATACTAATGTTGCACTTCTGTACTCTTAGTGGATGTTAAATCAAGGAGAGATAAATCAATTGTCGCTTGAAGCTCATGAGCAGGACTAGTTATAAATGGTACTTTTATCTCTTAACCATTTCTGCTTATGCGTTAAAGTGATATTCATTTTTCAGTTGTTTATATATTATAGCATGGATGCCTGAGTTATCATTTGGCACTTTTGTACGGTGATAGCTATTTGTTTATGCTTAGTGTATGAATAGCTCATTTATGCGATAAGTTTTCACAACTGTTTCGTCTAACTTCTTATACGAAGTAGTTTATCTTTATTGAATTCTTTTCTTATAATAGTTGAATGATCTTTATTAGCAGTTATTATTTGAAATATTTTTAGATCGCATATAAGAAATATCACATCCCGGGTTAGCATAAATTTTGATGTTTTTCTATTTATTAGAATACAACAGCATAGCATTAGATTAGAATTAGGATAGAAGTATTCCATTTAGAACAGAAATACCCATCTTTCTCACACACACACACACTGAATTAGGAAACTGGTCCCATATCCCCAGTTGGACCCGCTATACCAAACGGATAAGGAGCTGCCAACCAAGGTCCGAACCGGATGGGTATCCCCCTTGTTCTTGACCCGATTTTCAGGGCCTTCAACAGGCCCCTTCCATAAGTTTTCAAACTTACCATGTTTTCCTTTTTCCTCATTTCTAGCATCCCACCGAAGGACCACATCTCCTAGATTGAAATTGTCTTCCTTGGTTTTGCGGTCATAAATCTTCTTAATCTTTTCCTAGAGTTTGGATGTGTTTTGAAAAAATTCTTCTCTTGTCTACTGTAAATGCATCATTTGGTTTATTCTCCTTTGTATGTCATTAGTTTCATTATCCAATTCTTGTAGAATTTTCATTATTGGGACAACAAGAGATGAAGGAAATACTATATCAACTCCATATACTAGCTGAAAAGGAGACATACCTATTGATTTTTTGGTGCTGACCCTATCTACCCACAAGGAATTGATGAGTTTTTTATGCCAATTCTTTTTGTTCACCTCCAAGAACTTTTTGATGATGTTAACCAAAGATTTATTGGAAGATTCAACAATACCATTCCCTTGCGGATGATAAGCAATAGAATTTCCTAGCACATTGTGATATTTGGCACAGAAGTCCACCATTCTTTTTGATTTGAAAGTAGCAGCATTGTCTGTAATTATTTTTTGTGGGCAGCCAAATCTAGACAAAATATTAGACTCCAGGAATTGAATGATAACAGAATCAGTAGCTTGCCTGGTTGGGATAGCTTTAATCCACTTTGTAAAGTAGTCAGTGGTTGTTAATATCCATTTATGTTGTGTTGAAGATGAAGGATGGATTTTGCCAATGAAATCAAGACCTCGTTGCTGGAAAGGAGTTGAAATCAAAATTGGTTGTAGTGGTAATGGAAAAAGTTTCCTCTTTCCTTGAAAAATTTGACATTCATGGCAACTCATGACTGTTTTGTATGCATCGGAAAAGAGGGTGGGCCAATAGAAGCCAACTCTTAAGATCTTGTTTTCTATAGTTTTCCAAAAGTGATGACCACCACAATCTCCTTTATGAAAATTGTTCATTATATCTTTAGCTTCATTTTCTACTAAACAATTCAGCAACACACCTTTAGGATCTTTCCAAAGTAAAACACCATCTAGAATACAATATTTTGAAGCTTTGAGTTTCAGTGATCTAGCTTTACCTTTGGGGACTTCTAGAGGGGGATTCAAGTGCTGCAAGACATAGACAATGTCAAAATACCACAGTGAGGACATGAACATACCGGAAACCTGCAAGAAAGGGTCATCTTCTTCTTGTTCTTCTAATAGTGCATCAATCAAATTGATGTCTAGTGTGCGTAGATTTGATTCGGTCATGAGTTCGGCTAGTCCTTGTCCTTTGATAAGCTTTGTAGGATTAATCTCCAAGTCATACTCCAGTATGGCTGCAATCCACTTTCCTCTTCTGCCTTCAAGATCTGTTTGCACAAGAATTTATTTTACTGTTGCAGTAGGGACATAAGCAATGGTATGATAATGTAGAATATAAACTCAGAAATCCTTGAGGGATTTTACCAACACCAATTCTTGATTCTCAATGATATTGTATTTGAATGATGCATCTCTTACAGTGCGACTGAAGAATGCTATAGGCTTCTCATTTTTTTGATCTTTTTCCTGCATTAGGATTGTTGCCAATGTATGCTCAGAGGCAAAAGAAAAGATGATGAAATCTGAAGTATAATATGGACTAATCAAAATAGGAGTAGTAGATAATGCAAACTTTACCTCATGAAATTATTTCTTAGCCTTGAAAGACCACTTTACCTTGCTTCCCTTCTTCAACATATATGTCATTTCTTTCAAGTGTTCAACTAGATTAGGAATAAATCTCCTCAAAAAAATAATTTTCCCTTTGAACGACTGAATCTCTTTCTTGTTCCTAGGGAAGTCTAGTTGTTGAATGGCCTCCACTCTTGTAGGATCAATGTGGATGCCATATTTAGAGATTATGTGCCTAATAGCTTACCTTCTTCCATGGAGAACAAACTCTTCTTCGGGTTAAGTGAGATGCCAAATTTTTTGCATTTCTGAAAAACAATCCTTATGTGATGCAAGTGATCTTCATCAGATTTGGAAAATACTATAAGATCATCTAGATAGATAACAAGAAATACATCTTTTTCATTTGCAAAATCTATGTCCATAGCCCGTTGAAAAGTAGTTCCTGCATTTTTCAACCCAAAAGGAATCTTGGCATACATAAATGTACCCCATGGCATTGTGAAAGTTGTCTTGAGCTGATCCTCTTTGTGTACCAAAATTTGATTATATCCAAAGTATCCATCTAATAGTGACATCCTAGAGGATCCAACCACTCTCTGTAGTATGTGATCCATCTTAGGCAGGGGATAGTTTTCTTTCAAGGACACCTTATTTAGGTTTTTGAAATCAATACATAGATGAATTTCCCTGATCTTTTGACTCACAGGTACTAAATTATACATCCATTTCGAAAACCAAATGGGGACTATGATTCTAGACTTATAAAGTCTATTTACCTCTTTTTCAATTGATGGCAACAACTTGGGATTGATTCTCCTCAATTTCTGGTGAAATGGCTTCTGATTGGGCTTGATAGGAATAGTGTGCTGAATGATACTTTTGTCATAAACTTTCATATCTGAACAGTCCCAAGAAAATCCATCAGTGAATTCCTTCATTAAAGACATATGCTTACCCTTGTTTCAAGAGATAGGGACTTTGATAATTTGACCATTTTAGGATTTTCAGCTGTGCCAATGTTTACATATTCAACTCCTTTTTCTATAGGAACCATGGTGGGCTTCTTGGCGACATCATCTCTGTCAAATAACTCTTCTAAAGGTAGCAAGCCTATTGGAATGTTATTATCTTTGAGATGTGATACTTTAGTGTCAGCTGAATGGAAGTCTGGATCATTAAAGTTGTATGCATCGTTAATATCATAATTATGAAATTCTCCCTCCAATTGCAGAAAACTATCTATTTTCTTATCATCACCAAACACCTACCAAAATCTCATATTATTTGGGACAGTTGGTCAATGTTTGGCATGGATGGAGTACTTATGATTAGGATGAATAGGGATCTTCACCTTACTTGCTGCAGCAGCGAGTGATTCAGCTATGACATTATGAGTTCTAGGAATAAGAGATAAAGTATATTTTGAAAAACGTATTGAGAATATCTAGTACAACATTGCGATAAGCTCTCATCCATGGGTGCTTGGCCTGGTATTCCCCTTTGACTTGCTTGATTACTAATTAAGAGTCGCCATAAACATAAATATTTTTTGCTCCCAACTTTTTCAGAATTGTGAGGCCAACAATCAATGCCTCATACTCTGCCTCATTGTTTGAACATTCAAAAGCCCACTTGTAAGAGCTCATTCTCACATTTCGAGGGATTTTATTCGATTGATGTAATGGACCATGTATCCATACACCAATTCTTGCTCCTTCTCTTCCCGAGGCACCATCAAACTCCATGGTCCAAAGGCGATTTGCTTCATCCGGAAAAAGGATTTCTGAAGAGTGAACTTTTTGCTTTTTAGGATTTTGAACAACTATCTCAAAATTTTCTGTTTTTTGCACTATTCATTGAATTTCTTCAATAGGATTTGTAGGCTACATGTATTCTTCACCAAGCTCTCTACCTTCTGCTATAATAGCTTCATGTATGTTGCTCATCACCTTGGGAACTTCTGAAATTTCCACTAGCTGACATTCATCATCAACAGAATTTATATCATTGAACAAAATGAAAGAATCAAGATAAATATGAATAGCATGTATAGTATGATTGACTGGATTCTCCTTATTGTTGATCATAAATTTCATCTTCTTTTTTCTATAAAGTTTCTGGAGCTGTCCAAAACTAAGGATAGTGGCGTATGAAAAGTCAAGTTGCAAAGTTCCCTTTAATTTTGCTCCCCAAGACCTTGAAAGCAACAAGCCAAACCTAGGAGGAATATCGGCAACTACGACATCCATGAGTACATTTTTGGCTGGAATTTGGTCCAAGGACACTACCAAGTCTTTAATTAGGCCAAGGCATTTCACTCTTCCAGAATCAAAGGAATAAAGATCATGGTAAGGTCAGGTGATGCTCAATCCTAGTTTATCCATGATGGCTTTAGGCATTAGATTATGGAAGGCGCTAGAATCTAGCATAGCATTATGAAGGATAAAATCATGAAGTTTAAGACTCAAATAAAAAGGATGGATTTCACTATCTATCTTCAGGAGCTCCTTCTAAGGTTGGACCAAAAAGGATCACTGGCTCATCATCTGCCACATTTACTGATCAGATATTGATCCAGGACTTTAATGATAGCTCAATTTTCAAACTATTTAAAAGAGTGTTGAACCTGAATGACTGGATAGATCTTTTCTTCCTGATTTTGATGCCACGAACGGTTCGAAAAACTGACACTGTATGAAGAAGTAATCGCCATTTGAAAAAGTCCAGTAAACTGAAATTTCCAAGAATAAAATGATTTTTGGAAAATATTAAAAAAAAAAAATTCCTCGAAATATCCTTTTGGTTGACCAATCAGGAGCTGACACGTGTCAAGCCTGGAGGCAGCCACATGGCCCTGGAATGGCATGTTAACATTTTGTTGGGGGTCCAACGGAATCGAACCCATGACCTTTTGCAAGACTAGAACGTGCACTACCAACCCTGCTACATTGTTTCTTAAAAATCTATGGTTAAAAGTTTAATTTAAAGTTTAATGGGTGGAGGTTTGGGGGTTAGGACCACCAGCGGTCCCATAAAACTCGGTCACATGTCTGCCGATTTAAACAAACCATGCGGTTTGTGTGATGACTGCCAGCCTTAACGGTCTTATCCCTAACCGCCAGGAGTAGCTATCACATGGATGCCAAAAGCCGATGGTTACGGTTAGAAATTGGTGGTAAAGTTGGCAGAGTTTTCTATTTTTGGGCCTGCTGCCAGATTTGGCAGCCTTAACTGCAGTTAACCAAAATTAGTGGAGTAGTTCTAGGAAAAATTGTCTAAAGGCACTCCAGAAGCAGTTTTCGACCTAAGAGAGTGAAACAAGAGGCTAGATAGGCTAATTTGAGCCTTCTGAAGCCAATGGAACAGTCCAGAGAAGCTGAAGAAGCCATCTTCAAGGAGATTTTCATCCATGGAGATTTTGGAGCTCAGGGCCACCAGGGGTTGGAGGCAGTTGCAGGTGCTACAAGTATCCATTTTCATCAAACCAATAGTCATTCCTAACTATAATGAGCCTTTTGAATCCATTGCAAGGGTTTACGGAAGCATCTAAAGACTTCTAAAGGCCGAGATGCTACAGGGAAGTTTTAGGCAGCCTAGTGCCAATCGTGGAGGAAGGCTTAGATCAGGGACGCAGTGCTCATTTTAAGCAAATGAACAGTCTAATGTTCATGTATGATATGTGCTGGAGATAGTAGAAGAGGTTTCAGAGACAACTGGAGAATTATGGAGTTTGTACCATCAAGAAGCTCAGGGAAGCTTAGTGCACTGATTGAAGGAATCAAGTCTAAGGGATATTAGATCTGTTTGTGGAATGATGACAACCATGAAAAGGATATAGATAGTTTTCTAAGACCATTGGTTCAATTTAGTAATCTTTGGAGTTGAGTGTGGAAATTGTAAAAGAAACTTTGCCATAATCCCAAAGAGCCAAGTCAAATTGACAAAAGCTCAAGGAGACGTAGCCCATGATATTCGGGTGAACTCCTAGATTAAATTTGCTGTTATGTGTTGATGTTTATTTTCTGCATTATATGGTTGTTATGTGTGTTTAATATCAACATAAACAAATTGATTTAAAGCACTTAAACAGTTAAAAACAAACAAAGACATACACCTGATTCAAGTACTTAATTCCACAATTGTCAATATAAGATAGATCATATATTTGTAAGCTTTGTAGTGAGAGGTTCTTGTAAGCATAACAAGATGTTAAACCCTAATTTCAGATCAGGTGGTATCAAAGTAGGATGCTTGATTGACAGAGAAAAAGATTGCTTGTTCGACTTGAAAGGTGTTTAAATAGTGCTTAGGATTTTACTGTTTGACTGTTTGTAAACTGACTATTGTTTGAGTTTGCAAAGGTGAAGGGAAAGCTATTGAAAAGCTAAGTCCAGGAGAGGACAAGAAGGAATAATGGTTGAAGGAATTCTGCTTACCCCAAGTACCTCAAGACAATCCTTGAAGAACATGAGGGTTTGTTTGCAACAGGCTGCTTGAATAAGAATTTGATTCTACTGCCATTTAGTTCAGAAATTTGTCATTAGTTATTTGAAAGATTTGTGAATTTTTTTAAGTTATTTTGTTCATTTTGATGATGACAACTTATACAAGTGAGTTTTCCAAATCCTCCTCTTTCACAAGATTCTTTGATGAAGACTTGAAGCGAGATTTGTTCATCATGATGGATATGGTGAGAGAAATGTATGAGGATGAAAGGAAGAGCACCAGACGTTGAGAGCAGTTGAATTCCATGAAGGAAGAGAAGAAGTTTCTTTCTAACAAATTGTAGGAAATGGAGAGACAACTTCATATTGAAAATATGGATCTAGAAAAGATGCATGAGTTGGAGACACAACTCCTTGCTACCAAAGAAGCCTTAGTCAAGTATTAGCTTGAAGAAGAGGTAAACAATTCTAGTTTGTCTTCAATTTCCTCTAAGAATGTTTATGTTGGTTCTTTTGAAAAACATACAAGAGGCATAGGGTCCAAGTTGATGTAAAAAATGGGCTATGAAGGAAAAGGATTGGGCAAACATGCACATGGCATTGTTGAGCCAATAATGGTTGAGGAAAGGCCTAAGTATTTGGGTCTTGGCTATGGACAATCTTATGGAGAAAGTTCCAAAGCAGTCACGAAGGCAATTGAAATAGTTCCTAGAAGGAGTTTCATTTCAAGTTGCCTACCTCAAGTTTGTAAAGATTGCATTCTTGGGGAATGCAATTGTTTGAAACATCATTTGTAGGAAGAAGGTGTACATAAGAATGCACTTGAACCAGAAAGTTGTGAAAGCTCTAAAACCATTGAAGGGATTGATGGTGTTCCAAAGGGAGCTACTTCTTCATTTGATTCACCTCCTCATGAAGGTAATGAAGGTGAAATAGAAAGGTATAAATCTTATTTCAATCACACTTCTTTTGATTATGTTAAGCATGGTAAATTTCCACATAAGCATTGGAAAAGAATTGCATTTTCCTTTTGTGGTTTGGTTAACCATAGTGTTTCTAGATGTTGGAAGCGAATGGCCACATACATGAAACTTTTGAGGGAAAGAAGGAAATAATCCAAAGGTCCACTGGAAAAGACAAACCATGTTGTCAAGAAGATGCACATGTGTTCCACTTATTGCCATAAGCAAGGACATATTGCTGAAAGGTGTTGGACTTTGAATCCAATAATGCTTCCATGAAATTTGAAGAAAGTGGAGAAAGAGTATGGTAATAATGGAAAGGAAGTTTCCATAATCGATGTGTTTCAGGATGATCCACATGTTGATGTCGATGTGCAGTTAAAGGAAACACCTTTGGTGTGTATTGGTAAGAAATGGCTAGAGTTCTTATCTAATTAAAGTTACATGTCTTTTGATGTGAAAAGAAATGTGTCACATCTATTTGCATTTATTTGCTAATGGAATGCAAGTTGCATGATGGAAAAGTTGAGTATGTAGACTCACTTTATTGCAGAAAAATTATTTTCATTTCAGCTTTGAAAGTACATGTACATGTGATCAAGGATCTTGTACTGATGCATGAGAATAGAATGCATGAACACAGGGATGTTAATGATTTCCTTGTCTTTGAACATGTATGTAATTGACTTTATGGAAAGCTATCGACCATCATATTGTTTTTTTTAAACATGCATGTAATGTCATGTCGACTAGGAAGAGTTGATTTGGTCTCCAAGATTGTAAAAGGGAGATAATGATGAAGTGTTTCATCTTTGTAAAAGAATCATTAAAATTATTTTTGTACATGCTTGACTTGAAGGGTCAAATGTTTGAAAAGGAATGATTTTTTTTGGCTTTGGATTTAGTCGATCATTTGTACACAAGATGTAAAGAAATGATGATGATTCACATGATGTGAAATTTGTTTCTTTTGGTGAAGGAAGAATTTAGGTCGTCAAGTTGTTTTCTTGTATTTTGACATTGTCTGCTGAAGAATATTTGCAGAGGCAAAGGTCACCATCGAAGTGGCTTGGAAGTGATGTTCATCTACCTTCTGTAAATTCTGAATGAGTTCAAGGAAGACAATTCTTAACAGGAGGACAAGCACATCCAGGAAGGGAAGTGTCGATTACCTTTGAGATTTGGCTCAAAGGCAACTGCCATGTAGGAAAGTATATGAAGGTTGAAATAAGAGGGTAATGTACTCTCATCTACTGTATAGATCAATATATCAGTCTTTTGGGGTCCAAAATATTCCCAATGTGGAGGAGTGATCAGATAATGATCCAGGGCTTTAATGATAGCTCAAATTTCAAATTTTTCAAAAGAGTGTCAAACCTAAATGACTGGATAGATCTTGTCTTCCTAATTCTAGTGCCATGAACGGTTTGAAAAACTGACACCGTATGAAGAATTTATCGCCATTTGAAAAAGTCCAGTAAACTGCAATTCCAAGAATAAAATGATTTTTGGAAAATATTAGGAAAATAATATTCCAAGGAATATTCCCTAGAATATTCCTTTTGTCTGACCAATGAGGAGCTGACACATGGCAAGCTCGGAGGCTGCCACATGGCCCTGGAATGGCATGGTAAAATTTTGTTGGGGATCCGACGGAATCAAAACCATGACCTCTGGTAAGACCAGAACGGGTGCTACCAACTCCGCTACATTGTTTCTTAACAATATATGGTTAAAAGTTTAATTTAAAGTTTAATGGGTGGAATTTTGGGGGTCAGGACCATCGACAGTCTTACCCACCAATGGTCCCATAAAACTCGGTCACATGTCTGCCAATTGAAACAAACCACGTGGTTTGTGGGATGACCGCCAGCCTTAACGACCTTATCCCTAACCACCAGGAGTAGATATCACATGTGCACATGAAGCTGATGGTTACAGTTAGTAGTTGGTGGTAAAGTTGGTGGAGTCCACTATTTTTGGGCCTGCTGCCAGATTTGGCAGCCTTAACTACAGTTTTCCAAAATTAGTGGAGTATTTCTAGGAGAAATTGTCTAAAGGCACTCTAGAAACAGTTTTAGATCTAAGAGAGTGAAACAAGAGGATAGCTAGGATAATTTGAGTGTTCTGAAGCCAATGGAATAGTCCAAAGAAGCTAAAGAAGCCATCTTCAAGGAGATTTTCATCTAGGGATATTTTGGAGCTTAGGGCCACCAGGGGTTGGAGGTAGTTGTAGGAGCTACTAGTATCTGTTCTCAGCGAACCAACAATCATTCTTGATTGTAATGAGACTTCTGATTCTATTGCAAGGGTTTACAGAAGCATTTGAAGACTTCTAAAGGCCTAGATGCTAGAGGGAAGTTTCAGGCAACCTAGTGCCAACCGTGGAGGAAGGCTTAGATCATGGACGCAGTGCTCATTTTGAGGAAATGAACAGTATAATGTTGATGTCTGATATGTGATCAAGATAGTAGAAGAGGTTTTAGAGATAGTTGAAGAATTATGAAGGAGTTTGTGCCATCAAGAAGCTCAGGGAAGCTCAATGCATTGATTGAAGGAATCAAGTCTAAGGGATCTTAGATTTGTTTGTAGAATGATGACAACCATGATAGGGACATAGATGGTTTTATAAGCCCATTGGTTCAGTTCAGTAACCTTTGGAGTTGAGTGTGGAACTTGTAAAAGAAACTTTTCCATAATCCCAAAGAGCCAAGTCAAATTGACAGAAGCTCAACGAGACATAGCCCATGATATTCAGGTGAACTCCTAGATTAAATTTGTTGTTATGTGTTGATGTTTATTTGCTGCATTATATGGTTGTTATGTGTGTTTAATATTAGTAGAAACAAATCGACTTAAAGCACTTAAACAGTTAAAAACAAACAAAGACATACACCTGATTCAAGTACTTAATTCCGCAATTGTCAATATAAGCTAGATCATATATTTGTAAGGTTTGGAGTGAGAGGTTCTTGTAAGCATAACAAGATGTTAAAACCTCATTTTAGATCATTTACTGTATCGGACATCTGGTCACCCTTAAGCATCTTTGCAATCTGAAATTTATATTTGTCATTCCTCACCAATTCGGTGAGGGGGGTAGCAATTTTCAATTTAGAAATTTCATTCTCCAAACTAAAAAGATTATATTTCTTTTCTACCTATTTTGCAACGCTGTCTTTCCTTTATGTTGGGCCTTTAGGTTGAGACTCCTTCCTGTGACTTTCAGTCTGTAACTATTTATCTTTCCTTGTATTGCTGCTAGAGGCTTCATTGGTTTTATCCCGATTCAGTATAACAATGTCCTTGTCTTTATTCTGACCTACAGAAGTGGTTTCTTTGCTTGGTGTGTCCTTTTGTGGATTTTGTCTTTTCTGAGTTAGAGTGACAAGTACATTTCTGTTCCTTAAATTGTACTGCTTTTGGAGATGACTGAGGGCATTCTGGTATCCTATTTAGTACTCTTCGGTCTGAACAACCCATAGATCTTCACTTGCGAACACAAATGGATGATCACTTGGTATGAGAGAGTCTTTGGAAAACTGATCTTCCTCTGTGAAGAAAGTAGGAATTTCATCTTCTTGAAAGAAGTGATTTGCTTTTATGATTTCTTCTTCATATTCTTCCTGACCTTTAGTGTAATTTTGCTGGAATGGAGCTCTTACTTGACCTTGAGGATCTTGGTTTTGTTGCTCCTTCTTTCAATTTCTGAACTACTGTTGTTGTTTTTTGCAAAAGTTAGGATTCCTCACTGAATGTTCATCTTGTCGATCAGTTATGGATATTGTATCCATCATCCTCTCCATAGTCTTTATTAAATTGTCAAACTTTGCATTAGAAGATAACGCATGCTCTTCTTTGAAAACAAATTTCTTCTCCGCCCTCTCTGGATTTGATTTTGACTTCTTAATGAGAAAATTGGCTTCGACATTAACTACATTCCACTGCATTTCGTCAAGAGTAGTGGGATCTCTTTCTCTGAGATGGTAGGCCATGTCTAGATCGGAAGCATCAGGATATTCCCTCAACCTTGAGGCCCCTCAACACTATTCCCTCAACCTTCAGGCCCCTCAACACTATTCACAAATCCCTCCGATCAGTGAAATATCCCATTGATCCTAAAGATATGAAGGGAGTCTACTTGATCCCTTGTTCTTGTAGGACCCCCTATATCGGGGAAACAAGGCGCTCCATCCATCAAAGGATTAGCGAACATGCAACGGACCTAAGACATGGGAGAACCAAGTCTTCAGCGTTAGCAAAGCATGCAAAAAAGACCAACCATCAAGTGTGTATTGAGGAGGCCAAGGTTATTGCTAGGGTTGGGCAGTTCCATCACCGTAAATTCAGGGAAGCTATTGAAATTGAAAGAAAGCCAAGCAATCTCAATAGCGATGACGGATGGAAGATCAGTAGCTGTTGGATCCCGGCCCTTTCTTCCTAGTCTTGTTTTTTCTAGCTTTCGATGTTTCCTTTTAGTTCACGGATATTTTTCCTTGGAGCCTTATCTTTTCCTTCCTCCCAGGGTTTCTCCTTTTGACTATGTATTTTTTTTTCCTGTTCTGATTCTTCTTCTTTTTAGAATGTGTCGCTCACTTGATTTATTTATTTTCATTATTTTATTTCAATTTATTTATTTACGTATTTATTTATTTTATTTAGTTATTTATTTATTTATTATTTATTATTATTATTTGTTTAATTAATTTTTTTTTCGTGATTCAATTTATTTTTTTATTCTATTATTATATTTATATATTATTATTATTATTATTATAAAAAAATATTTATTGTACCTTTTATAACTTTCTTAATTAAACGATATATATTATTATTATTATTATTTGTATTTCATTTTTATTTTTAATTTAGTTTCTCGTTCCAATATTTTTCTAACTAACCTATATATATATATATATATATATATATATATATATATATATATATATATATATATATATATATATATATATTATATATAATATATATATATATATTATATTATATTTTTATATTCACCTAATTTAACTAATTTCCATTAAATCTTGACTCTGGTCCTAAAGTCAAAATTAGCCATTAGTCAAGATAGCCGTTGGAGTCTCTGCTTAGAGTATTTAACATGCTAAGCTGGATCTGTTTCTTCAACTTGTCCTGACGATGAACCACACTAGTTGGTTCGGAACGTGTCGACAAATGATTTATCTTGTGATTTACACCGAAGAATTTCTCTTAACCATCAGGATAATGAAGGAGAGCCAAACCAGGAGGAGGCTTCATATCATCGGGTATGGAATTGTACACTATATTGAATCTTGCTGTAAATTATGGAACTGTTTCATTTGGGTTCCTTTTCATTGAATTATATTCAGCTAATATCTGTAATGATTTTTCTTCTCTTACCAACGAGCTAAGAATAATTCAATCAATCTTTGAGAACTATTAATAGAATCAGAAGCCATACTTTGAAACCATTTCTTAACATCTCCTGAGAAAATCTGAGCTATAATCCTCATTTTAGCATTCTCCTCATCAATTTCTTCTAAATCAATGAAATCTATTAACTTGTCAACATGTTGCTGAGCTGTAATTTCTAGACTTCCATCAAACAAATGAGTCTTTGACTATAGTTCTGAGGCAAAGAAGTAAGTTGAGCAAGCAGTAAAAGAGGTACAAATCTCGCCATGATTGCTGGAGATAATGGAGGTGCTACAATGGATTGTGTAAGGAAGGGCGATGACACTAATGGGGATGATGGAACTACTAAAATTGGTTGTGGGGGAAAAGATGGAATGAATGGGGGAGGTAGGAAAGATGATGAAACTGAAACTTTGGGAGATGTAATAGATGTGCTTAGAGGTGAAACAGAAGATGAAGTTGTGGCCAAATATTTGATCTGATATTGAACAAAGGCTTTTTCAGTAGTGATCTAGAGTTGGTCAACAAGGCTTTGAAGCTTATCAAAATTCAACCATAGTTCGTGATTAGTCTTAGTAAACAAATATTCAGAAGAGATGGAGTGAGTTTCAACCTTTAAAGGTTCTAATGTTACTTTAGAAATACAAGAGTCAGACTTGGAACTTGTAAGAGATAACTCTATCTACTCATCATAAGGAATTTTCTCGAAGGCAAACAGATTTTTAGGCAGAGAGGTTGTTCTTTTAATTTTACGAACTTCAATTTTAGTGATGGGTAATCTAAGTTTTTTGAGTAGTCTTTCTAGATATTCAACAATAAAGGGTGGGTTTGGGTCAGGATTTGACTTGGTATGCCTTTTGGAAGCTAGAATATATACACCCTAAACTAAGGAAATTTATGAATTCATCTTATCTTTGAATAGTAGAAGTTGATAAGTATAGAACTAGTTCTTTCAAAGCTCTTAGATATTTCCCAAGAATGATTTAATAGTCGTTCCCCGACAATAACGTAAAAAATGTTAGTCCTTACGATCTCCTAGGCTGAAAATGAAATCAAGAAGGGTAACCTCAAACCACTTCAACTCGGTAGCTAGCCCTACTGAGCATGAGAGTGATCTCTCTAAGTCTCTTATTAGTGATATGAATTTAAATCAAATGAATTTTAGGCTAGATATGTGTATTTTTTTTGTTTGTTTGTGTTGGCTTGTTGGGGCTTGACCCAGTTTTAGAGTTAATTAGCCAAACAAATCCTGGTACTACTAGCCCTTTCGGCAAAATTCCGTGGAACGTGGACTAAGGTCTCACCCGAAGTAGTATGGGAGGGTGCTAGAACCAATTTTTCACACCCTGGAGATGTCTGATGAGGTCAACTAGTCTAATGTGTTAACCCTGCACGCAGCTCTCCTCGTGCACATTCCCGTACCTCGTTGCTTGATGTTTGGCCTTCATGTAGCATTTATTCAGGGCTGAATGTCGTGCTCTGTGTTATTACTCAAGATCTTACTTGTATTTTCCAATGTTAGTTAGTTGAGTTCTTTAATTTATATTTAATAATGTAAACCATTCAAATGTGTGCAGTAAATAAACTGTATAATTGTAGATTATATTAATCAAGTATTAACCCAAGAACAGATACAAAGAATTATAACCAAAATTCTCTTTATTAATTCCTTTCTTGGTTATAGACTTGACTCCACCCTACGCACTAAGCTGCAGGGGTCCGCGCACTCAGCTACGACTACTAGGCCTTTGTGCACTTAGCTACAGAGCCTTCTCCTACTCTATGACCCAAAGACACAGTTACACACTTAGACTCAATCTTATGCCTTCATCTTATTGATTCCCTTCATTCCTGATGTTCTTTACAACTTAGAGCCTCACTCTATTTATACAATCCCATGGTCTGCAGACCATGGATAGGCCGAAATTACATTACAAAAGTAAGTGAAGACAACCCTATGACTCTATTATACTTTTGTACTCCGTACCTGCAATTTGCGGAGCTTTACAACAAGATTCGGTCAAAAATTGGGCTTTATGCCCCAAAACATACCTTGGGGGGATTCCATGCCCAACAGCCCCCAACACAAACATCGTGACTCACCCTCGAGTCACTTTGTTGATGTAGCGATCTTTGCGCAGAGTCTCACTAACTATTCTCAAACTGCATGGAGGTCTGCAGCGCATTGAGCTGTTGTTTGCTGGATCTGCTGCATATGCTCTTCCGAGAGCTCTGTGTCAGGGGTGCATCCCTACCTCAATGTGTACATCCCCTACATGTGTGCAAGCTTGTCTTCGATATCTGTCGTGATGGTGAAGGCCTAATTGATCCAAGGCTAGACGCGTGCTTTTAGGACTGCTTCCTTATGCCGTGCCATGTCCACCTATTCTTTCAGCGCCTTGGCCTATTGCATCCTCGCAAGCCTCTGAGAGAGGATCACCATCTATGCAATGTTTAGTCAATTTCGTATGTCCTAAATTGCTACATTAATTATCAATCTGGGAGTCGTAAACTGATGAAGTGTGGCGCACTATATGTGCAAGACAACCTCTTTCTTACTTTTTATTGTTTTCAATTTTTATTTTTTTGGGGGGTTTTATCTTTGTTTATCTCCTAATGTTAATGGAAATCCTATTCCTGAGTTTTGAGAATACTTTAGAAGGCAAGTATGGTTGTAGAGTTTAAGGCAATTATGTCCTTTATGATGATTTCCAGAGCTTAACACTTCAGAGGATCTCAAAAGATACTAGTGATGAAATTATTACTTAAACAAGAATGGAAATGTGTTGCTATTCAAATCAAGTAAATAATGAACTACTGATCATGAAATAACTATCTTTGCTGCTCATCTAAATACATAAATAAAAGTTAAGCTACTGCACTCAAACAAATCAAAAACTGCAAACTAATAAAAGTAAAATCAATTCACTTCACTTATAGTCTGATAGCTCACCAAGTAGACTTTTCGGGGTTAAGTTATGGCTCTGGAGATAATGTCAATAACATGAGGAACTGATATATAAATTACCTACTTGCAAATGAAAATAAAATCAAGTCACTTCAGTTATAGTCCGATATCTCGCCAAGTAGTCTTTTCGGGGTTAAGCTATGGCTCTGGAGATAACGTCAATAACATGAAGAACCTGATATCTAATTGCAGAAAAATAAAAGTAAAATCAAATCACTTCACTCATAATCCGATAGCTTGCCAAGTAGCTTTTCGGGGTTAAGCCATGGCTCTAGAGATAACATCAATGACATGAAGAGTTTGATATCTAATAGCAGAAAAATAAAACTAAAATCAAATCACATCACTCATAGTCCAATAGCTCGCTAAGTAGCTTTTTGGGGTTAAGCCATGGCTCTGGAGATAACGTCAATGACATGAAGAATTTGATATCTAATCGTAGAAAAATAAAACTAAAATCAAATCACATCACTCATAGTCCGATAGCTTAACAAGTAGCTTTTTGGGGTTAAGCCATGGCTCTGGAGATAACGTCAATGACATGAAGAATTTGGTATCTAATCTCATGTCACTAGTTATTGCAAAAATTGTATGAAAATGCTCAGGCCTAGCCTATCCTGAAACAAATTGATCAGTGTTAGCAAACATATACAATGCTTGAAAAATCATGTACAGGAATGAAACTTTAACACCATAACTAAATTATGAAATATACACAGGTGAACAAACTATGAAATATCTACAATGGAAATAAGAAGACAAAACTTTATAGAAATAAAGAAACAAAACCTCAGCCAGCAGGGGCCCTCTGCACGGCCTTGGTTAACACGCTGTCAGTCCAAAATAATGTTCACACAGTCATATAAAACAAAGTCTTGTTATATTGCAAAACAGAGGAAGGATCCTCTCGTTACAACAACATGACCAATTTCACAACACAGTACATGAACTAACAACAAGAGTACATCAAAAGAACTAGCTACATGTATTATTTATAAAGGAAATTACATAATAGTTTTCTTATGAAACACCTTCAGCAAAGGACACATAAAAAGATAGCATCCGTGAGCTTAGCGTGATGGTTGCCATGATCATTCAATCTACCAAAAGGTGGCTGTTGGATTTGCATCGTGGAGGCAGTCTACTGCTATCAAAATGAACCCATGGATCTAGGAATAGTCTCGAACCCTTCACGTGTTGAAAACAGAGACTTGTTTGCCGTAGAACTCCTCGTTTGACCATCGTTTGACCAAGGCTTTCCTCTACGAATTTGGCTGAACCAATAAGACCTAGTCCATGTCCAGATCATTCTTGAACTGCCCACATGCCTTGTTTTGCTTGATGACACCTGTAACCTAGAGATCAACAAAAACAGCTGCGGAATCTCGAGTCAGCTGCAGAAAGTGGCTCCATTCTGCAGCTGATGAGAAAAATCTAAGTCAAGTACCAAAAACAATATAGTTAGAAAACCACTTAAATGCACTCTCAAAATTAATTTTTAATGATCTTTGATAGCTTATGAGGTACTGGTGAGGGAAAAAGGTTTACGAAAGTGTGTAGAAGAGATGGGCTCAACACGTAGTACCCTGGACACTGTCTTATTGTTGTTGGAGTTCTTGCACCTTTGTCTCTAAGTGTTGGATATTGGGGTCCTCCTTCAGAGTTGTGAGGACCTCAAGTGATTCTTCCAACATGCTGGTGTAGTCTCGCATTGCACCTCCAATTTCCTCCAATCCCGCTATGATAATGCTAGCGCACTATTCTCTGGCTTCTGGGGGAGTGAATGGCTATGCCTTTAACCGCAGCTCAGCGATCTGAAGGTTCAGCTCCAACTAAACCTTTGTGATTTCTTCCTTTGCCTCGCGGACCTCTCCTACCAACCTGTGGATCCACACCTCCGCTGGTATGTGTACTGAGATGGCCAGCTCCAAGACACTTCTGCAAGCGTCGTCTATCACCTGTACCAATTGCTGATTCTGTGACACTAATTTGTTCTGCTACAAGATTATTTGTTCCATATTTATCTTCTATTCACTGAAAAATTGGAGTGTGCGGATCTCCCTAGCTTGCAGCTCTGTAGTTATCCCATCCAGTAGCCCATATAAGGTCTCGCATGGAAGTGAAACTATATTGAGATCAAGACCTTTCAGCGCTTCGCATACTTCACTAAAGGCTTCTGCGTGGATGTCCTTTGTCGCATCGGGTCTTTCCATACTCCTTAGTTCCAACTGGAGGGGTTGTTCGTGTCGTTGCCTTACTTTCACTTGCTTACTGATCTTGTTTGTTATCGCATCAAACGCTAGTATCCAACTAGATAAGTGGGAGCGCAGACCAATTCTTCCTACAATCTTGTCTGTGCGTAGCCTTGGCAGCTTCCCAAACCATGTGCGCATCATCCTTCTGCATTTGCGCTAGTCCTAAAATTTTTTTCGGTGTGTACCCCACCATCGTGCAGGCATAGCGTGCAGTGCCCACTTTAGTGCATCGAAACATTGCTGCTCGGGTACTTCTTTTTCAAATTTGGTCAGGAAGTCATCTACCTCACTCAACCCATCATATGTAGGTAGATTTCTAACCTCTGCCGCTACGTAGCACAATGATATTGTCATCATGTTATAATTGAGCGTAGTTATTTCGTGTAACCGATTCTGCAACTGTTCCATCTCTTCATCAGAGTTCGATGCGCAGGAGCTTTCACGCTCCCAAGAGACTCGACCATCCGTAGTTGGGTTTACCCGATCCTGCTCTCACATGGTTATCTTGCAGATGCAGTCCAGATCATCGTCGCTGTTGTAGTCGCGCACCGGTTCTATGTAGTGTGATCCTTCTACAGGGTCTAGATGTACCACTACGTGAAATGAATTTTTCTCAAATATCATCTTGTGCTCCTTCAGATTTATCACTCCATTCATGTCAGTGGCCCAATCTATTCCTAAGAGCACAGGGTATTGATTGCTATCATCCACAATCTTTATCACTTCGAAATTGGCCAGTGCGCTTCCTCCTTCAATATCTATGGTGATTCCCTGCAATCTCCCCATTGGTATGATCTTTTTCTAATTCGCCATTCGCAGTTGGATAGGAGACCATTGAAAAGGAGGCCTACCCATGCGCTCCCATGTCTATTTTGGCAGGAAGTTCACATCCGATCCTATATCCAGAATTACCTGGTCCATCTCATATTCCCCAATCTGTGCAGTCAATCTCATATCTCTTCCTATTTGTGTCGTGTGCTTCTCGAGCTTTCGGACTATGCGTGGTTCCCCTGGCGCAGTCCCAACACATCTAGTTATGAGTTCTTGCAGTCCTTTTATAGCCTTGCTATCACACATCAGCTTCATACATGTCTCCAAGAATGTAGTGAGAATTGATGGGTCCATTTCTGGCTCCAGTTTGTCTTTACTTCCTGAAGTGGAGGCCTTCGCTAAGCTCTTCTTAGCTTCCATGAAAGTCTCCTTAGCGCGCTCCAAATCAAATTCTTGTTCCTTCGTCGGAGCCTTGCGAACCTAGGTACTTTATTTAGGTTGCTTACCTTTAGCATCCCATGTCGTATTTCCAAATGGGAGCACAATATTTACATTAGAGCCTTCTTCGCACGGTTCAGATCTCATCATTTGCAGATTATGTGCTTGAGGAGGTTGAAGTGTTCCCTTATCGCACAAACTTGCTATCAATGTGGGATAATCCTTCGCCTCATGGTCAAACATAGTGTAATACACACATGAGGGTTGCGTTGGATTTGTGCAATCATGGGCATAATATCCCGCCCCTCTGCAGTTGTAACATATTAGCTGTCTGCGACCTCTTCCTGGTCCTCCTCCTCCCCAGCCATGACCGCACCCCTAGAACTCGGTTCGCGCTAACCATGAATTCTTGTCAAGGGGCCGTGTTTCATCCTACACCATGTAGGTGGGGGTTCGATCCATCATCACCTCATAACTCCTACAATTGTGCTCATCATGTCCTACAGATCTATAGAAATTGCAGAACAACTGTTGTGAATTCTGTGTACTTTTGTAATAGATGGCAATTATCTCTAGCATGCTTTCCTCCTATTTGACAAATCACGCACCATAATGCAAGCGTTGTGCTTGGTCCTGCTTGTGCCTCTAGTCTTAGTGGCATTGATCTGCCTCCCTCCAGGTAATTTGCAAACACCGGGCAATGGTCTTTGTCGTGCCCCTGACCCTTGCATTTTATGCACCAAACTTCACCGCGCACCTTTGGTTGGGATGTCCAGTCCTGTTTTAAACTCTTCATTTCCAGGCACAAGGTTTGCAACTACACGTGAATTTGCTGAACTCCCAGGTTAGTGTCTTGTATTGGGGTCTCGTGCAATCTCATCGTGGCCTCCAAGGCCTCGGCCTGAGTGGTCATATTTTGTTGTGACAACACATTTCGTAAGTGTGGTGTTAATGATGCTACAAACCACGTGCGGTGTTACCCATCTGTCAGCGTCATGTTTGCTTCATGAATTTTGCACTTCAGTCTTTAGTCTAGATCCCACGGGGTTTCACCTGGTAGCATTGTGATTTCCTTAAACCCAATGATTGACTATGCCTCTGACCTCGGCCTGCTAAATTCTTTGTTCAGCGCTGCTTGGATATTCGTGATCCCTGCATTCGGATTGTCACTAGAATGCTTAATGTACCAAGTCAGTGTGTGATCATGCAGAGCGTTGACCAACGTTGCCTTCTTTATATTTTCATCCATGACTCCCTGCGCTTCCCATACAGCTTTTATCACGAACCAAAATTGGTCGGGGTCTTCATTTCCTACTCCCTTGAATTCTGGTAGCTTTATCGCTCTTGCCATATTACTTCACGAAGGTGGCAGGGTTGATATGGGCAATGACAGGGGTGAAACTAGTGGTGTAGGTGGAGTTGTTAGGCGTGGAATTCTCTGCTGTATCAGATTTATTGCACTTCTTGGTGAGACTCTCGCGAGCTCTTCTTCACCCCCTCACGGAGGTGAAATCAAAGGGTTGGTTTCTGGTTCTGCACTACCCTCGGTTCTGTAGACTTTCCCACTTCACGTAGCCCCAAACATCAATTTATTTGCATAACCCACTTTTCACATAGTAGCATTTTAATCCAAGTGTTTAAAGATTTAACATACTTACATCACGGTCCCTTGAGGAAGCATCGTTCCGCCTCGCTATAATTGACTGAAGTATCTACCGCAAATTTGGTGATGAATCCTCCTATGATTCGATCAAGCCAATGATTGACAATGCGCGCGATTTTATCCTTTGATGCTTCCAGTATGCGCACCAATTTTTGAGTCCACACAATTGGTTTGTTGAGTTTATACCTTCCTTGGTTGTCTGCTAGCTTCGCAATCCACTCATACAACTCAGTGGGGAAGGATGCAAAGAAAATTTTGTGGATTTCTGTATATAAGTAGAAGTCTAACCACTTTTCTTTTGATAACTGCAAATTCCTATTCTCCTGTGTCGTGAACTTGTGAATATTCTTGTCCAACCATTTTTCAATTCCTTTATTTGTTGGATTCCAGTGATTCGACGTCAGACATCTCTTATGCAGATACCAGTCCCGGCAATGAAACCATTTGTTGGCTTATTAGGGCCTAACCTAGGTTCAAACTTAATTAGCCAAACAAATCTTGGTAATACTGGCCCTTTCGGCAACATTCCGTGGAACGCAGACTGAAGTCTCACTCGAAGTCGTAAGGGAGGGTGCTAGAACCAGGTTTCCGCACCTTGGAGATGTCTGATGAGGTCAACTGGTCTGAGGTTTAACCCTGCACGTAGCTTGCCTCATGCACTTTCTCGTACCTCACCGCTTGATGTGTTCCCTTCACGCAACCTTTATTCAAGGCTGAACGTCGCACTCTGTGTTATTACTCAAGATCTTACTTGTATTTTCCAATGTTAGTTAGTTGAGTGCTTTAAGTTATATTTAATAGCATAAACCATTCATACAGATGTGCGTAGTAAATAAATCGTATAATTGTAGATTATATTAATCAAGTATTAACCCAAGAATAGATACATAGAATTATAACCAAAGTTCTCTTCATTAATTCCTTTCTCGGTTACAGACTTGACTCTGCCCTGTGCACTCAGCTGCATGGGTTTTTGCGCTCACCTATTGACTACTAGGCCTCTGCGCACTCAGCTGCAAAGCCTTCTCCTACTCTACAACCCAAAGACACACTTACACACTTAGACTCAATCTTATGCCTTCATCTTATCGATTCCTTTTGTTCCTGATGTTATTTACAACTTAGAGCCTCACTCTATTTATACAATCCCATGGTTCGCAGACCATGGGTAGGCCAACATTACATTACAAAATTAAGTGCGGACAACCCTATGACTCTATTATACTTTCACGCTCCGAACTCGCAATTCGTAGAGCTTTACAACAAGATTCAGTGAAAACTTGGGCTTTATGCCCCAAAATATGCCTTGGGGGGATTCCATGCCCAACAATTTGTGAAAATTTGGTTTTTAGGATTTGTTGAACTTAGGGTTTGGAGCCATAAGTAGGTCTAGGCTATGGGAATGCAGGAGCAAACATAAGAAGGAGCTAGATATCAGAAGCCATGGTGTAATTTGAGTATTTTTCAGTGTAGTATAGAGGATATAGTGTGGAAGAAACTAATGAGCATAAATAAACATGATTTCATTAGCTTAGGAAGACAAAACACATAACTATGAAAACCAAATAACAGACTGGCTTGAAAAACAAGAATTCTGAGTATTTTATCACAAGAAATTCATAGAAAGAAGAGATATAATGCAGATAAAGATGTTTATACCATGAGAAAACAAAAATAATGAACTACAAGCACCATGAACTCCTTGGGCTAGAGTTCCTTGAAAATAGATGCAACATGTCTCTGTATTAGCTAAAAGATGATTACATGCAAGCCTCCTTCACAAAAAGTTCAACCTTTCTCCTGAAGTGAAATGATGCATATAGACTCTCCTACACCACTATCCCACCTTTAAGAGTCGAATTCCTTGGTGGAGGAACTGATTCCAAGATTCTCTCAACCAATAGGTGAGAGTGAGAAGGTGAAACTCAAACACTTCATGGAGAGTTTGTTTAGGAGTTTGCTTCTTTTATGAGGCCTAATAAACATAGAAAACTACCTATGATGTTCATTTATTCATGCCTACATCACCTAGCCTTGCAACTAGTTCCATTACATAGAGAATATTGAATTTGACTAAGTCAAACTAGAAACTAGAAATTTACACAATGAAATTTACAATTTGAAACACAAAGAAGTGCAGAAGCACAATGTCGATTTTGAGCTGATTTTCATGTGCCTTCCAGGGGTCAAAATGCAAAACTGAGAGAATGTTCAACTAGCCCTTCAAGTCTCATTTCTATACCAGTTTTAATTTATGAATTTTTACCATGGAAAGGCCTTCCAAAATCCATTCTCCCAAGGTCGCTCTAGAAGTGTAGCACCTGTTAAAAAATGGTCCAGAATGCTAGTTTTTTGCCACATTTTTGCCTTTTTCTCCAAAATTAGGGCACCTCTCCAAAATATGAGAAAATGGGTTTTTATATGATGGAAGGATCTTTCCAAAAATGTAGACCTTTCCTCAAATGGAGGCTTGAGGAAACATCGCAGCACCAAGGTGCTACAATTCTGGAGCAGCTGAATTTCTGAATTTGGACCAAAATTTCTCAAAAAACTCAAAATGCTCAAAATTTTCTCAAAATTGGAGGGAAGGTTTAAAAACATGTTTTTTTATAGCTTCATAGATTCTTTAGCAAGCATCTCCAAGTTTCCCTCATCCTTTTGGTCCTTTTTAGCCTCCTTGAGCTTGTTTTCAAGCTGTGTTACTTGGACATTCGCGATCATGTTTTGAGCTTGATAGTGATGTGCCATGTGTCTGAGAAACTGATTATCCCTATTTGCCTTCTCAAGGAGCTTATCTAAGTGTTCATTTACCCTGTTAAGACAATATTCCTTATCTTGATGCACCTCAAGGGAAATCCTATCGTCTAGGTCAAGGTCCTCATTCAACATTATTTGTTCTTGCTCTTCTTGCAAGGCTTGCTTAAGGCCTCTTGTTCTTGGTCTTTTCCTTTTTCCCCTTCCCTTTGATGCTTCAAGCTCACTTTATTCCATGATATCCTTACCTTTGCCAACTTGTTGCATTAACTTGGATTTTTCCTTTTCTAAGATCAACTCCTTTGCTTTGAGTTGATTTCTTTCTTGTTGAAGGAATGATATAACATACTTTTCCCTTTCCAAATTAATTGCCAGCTCCTTGATTTGGTAATCCTTTTCCTTGATAGTTTGTCTCATGTTTTTGGTATGATACTTAGTCTCTAGATCAATTAGTTTAAAATCATGTTCAACCATGTCTTTATCCTTTGCTGCTGATTCATGCTTTGTCGATGAAGAAGGCTTGGCCCCTTTCTCTTTGTGAGAAGAAAACACAAGCCTCTGCCCCTTCTTATACACTTTAGTCACCTTAGGTTTGGATAGCTAAGTTTTCTCCACTATTTTTCTAGATGACCCCACCTCTGTTTGTTTTTTTGGCACACTAGGAGACTAAGATGATGCATTATTCTCATGCCATTTCAAGGCTGCTTCCAAAAAGGCTTCCCAAGACATACCTCTCTCTACCAGCTGGTGAAGGACAATGGTTTTGACAAGATTGTGATGTAACAAGCTTGGGGAGTGCTCTTTGTCTTTTAATTGTATTTTTTCAGACATTTTGGAAATGCTCCTGAATAGATAATTACACATGTTGAGTGGCTTTTGAGAGGTGAAATGCATCAGGTGGCGGATATGATAGGCATACATCCTGGAGAATCTACCTTCACAAGTGAAGAACTTCATGACAACTTTCATCAAAGGGGCATATTTCTCCAATAAATATCTGAAAGGCATGAGATGAGTATGTGTATCTATGTATGGCGTCTTCAAGAATGGCTTGTAGTATTCAAGATCTAAGCTCATTCCTTTGAACCAGTATTCGCCATTGTCTGGTAACCTAGTTGCAATTGAGATTGACGCCACTAAAAAACTGAACTCAACATGAGTAATGACAACAATTTCTCCTTTTAGTTGAGTTGCCTCCCAATCTGTTAGTTGCTCATGAAACCCCACCTTGCTCACCGTCTAGCAAAATTCTAGGCAATGGACATCCTCAAAGAATTGTTTGATGAGAGGATAGGAGTTGATTGTATTGCAATATAATGATTCATATATGAGGATCTTCTCTCCTTTATGTTGTCTCTTTCTTTTTGGAGAAGATTATGCCTCCATGATGACACAAAGCCCTAGCAGCAGGCAGCGAAAATAAGATGTGATGTGTGAATGGAAATGAAGTGATATGAAGGTGATTTTTGCCAAAATGATGGGAGGGTCTAGGGAAATGTGAGAGTACTTTGAAAAATGATGAAAATGAGTGGAGAAATAGTGGAAATATAATTTTCTTGTAGGTGGAGAAAATAGGGTTTATGATGAAACTTGTCCAAAAACCTCTAGGAATGAGCTAGGGTTTTGATTTTTGAGTGTTTAAAATTTGTTTTGAGATGGGAAGGATAGTTAAAATGGCTCATTAAACATGTATGTAGGTGTAGGATATCATTTTACATGATTTAGAAATCAAAAATAATGAAGGACATTTTCACCTTATCATTTCCTATGCAAATTTTCACTACAAACCCTAGCTTGAAGAATCATTGTCATGAGATGAAATTGGAAAAGAAAAAGATGGAGGATGATGGTGTACTTACTTGTTCCTTAGCTTAGAATTTAGTAAAATCAAGCTTGCAAGTGAAACTTTGAAGTTTGGGAGAGTTTTGATGACTTTCGGGGCACTCTATCCTGCACATAGCGCCAAAGTGCAGCATAGTGCTTCTATGCACAGTGCCTACCTCCTAAGTGCAACGCAATGTTTCTACGTGCAACGCATACAATTTTTTGCTAATTTCTCCTAAGAAAATGACTTTTTTGATTTTTTGGGTGAGAGAACTTGATGATAAAGAGTGAATAGGATATGAATGAAGGAGTTATGGGGCTTTTGAGTTTATATAGGGAAAGTTTCCACACTTTTTCAAAAATAAATGGGACCCACCCTCCTTTAGAAACTGATTTTCACTTTATGAAAACAGAATTACGTTTACCATTGCAAACCTAAGATGTCATTTGCTTTCCTAAGTGCTCGATCTTCTTTTTCTGGAACCTTTGATAACATGAGAGTATGAGGAGTGTGTAAAAAAAAAGTCAAGATCAACTCTCCAAAATTTTCTTTGTCATGTTTTACTCATTGCTGGTTTTATTCATGAAAATGATGGACCTTGGAAACCTTAGCGACCCAATGGATGACCTGAGACCTAAATGGACTGATGATGATGACTAACCCATTTTTATTGTGATACCTTCATAAAGCGTGATAGGTGACCAGCATGAGTGAATTTCCACACAATGACATCATCTTTAGATGGACCAAATAATGACCAAATTTGTTGTGTAAACCTAGTATCAGAAAAATTTGATTTTGAAAGCCTAGAAAAACATAGTAAAAGCATATTTGATCCAGGTGACAGGCTAACAAGACTAACACTAACAGAAAATAGGGTGAAATTTTCCAAAATCAAAAGTTTAGTAATATGTTTTCAACTAAATTTTAGATGAAAATTTTGGAGGGAAATATTTAAAAATGAGATTTTTTGAGGGAAAATTTTCAGCGAAAGTTTTTGGGGGCAAACTTTGGAGAAAAAATTCTCGTCAAAAAAAATTGGGGGGGAAACTTTAGAGGGAAATTATCAATCTCTAACTTAAATATTGTCATTGGGAGAGAATTCATTTGTAACATTTGACACCTTCTGGTTAAAGGTCATGGATTGTTTTGATAGTGAAGTTTTTATTTCTTCAGCATCGACATCTTCGTCATGCAAAAACTCTATTCATTTTGACGAATGCAATAGGAATTCTTTCACTATGAATAGAAAGACAAATTTTCAACGTGGTATTAATCCTAAGGATGATGAGAGAAACATTGATGAAGGGCAAAAAAAAGAATTTCCTGTGAATAGAGAGTCAATTTTTCCACTTCCTCCTAATCCTAAGGGTTATGAGAGCAACACTGATGAATGGGGGGATGAAGAATTTCCATAATCATAGTTTCCACATAGTCCTAATCCTAAGGATTATGAGAGAAGGACTGATGAAGGGGGTGATGAATAATTTCCTGAGTCAAAGTTTCCACTTCCTCCTAATCATAAGGATTATGAGAGCACCAGTGATGAAGGGGGGGATAAAGAATTTGCAGAGTCAACGTTTCCACTTCCTCTTACTCCTAAGCATTATGAGAGAAACACTGATGAAGGGGGGACTAAGAATTTGCAAATTCAAAGTTTCCACATACTCCTAATCCTATGGATTATGAGATCAGCACTAATGAAGGGGGGATGAAGAATTTGCAGAGTCAAAGTTTCCACACATTCCTAATCCTAAGGATTATGAGAGCAACACTTATCAAGGGGGGGTGAAAAATTTGCAAAGTCAAAGTTTCCACATATTCCTAATCTTATGGATTATGATAGCACCACTAATTAAGGGGGAGATGAAGAATTTGCAGAGTCAAAGTTTCCACTGTTGGAATTATGATGTATGTGTTGTACTTGATGGAAACCCACTTGTAGCAGAACAACTCACTTGTATATGGTATCTAGATGAATCTACCGGAAAGATGCCAGGTGTGATAGAATACATGGCAGTTGTGTTAGCAGGTGTGACAAAATGCAGGGCATTTCAAAGGAATCAATTCAGCAATAAAGTACAATGGCAACTCTCTTAGATGAAAGATCACAGTACAACAGGTCAACAACAAATAATTGCAGATCAGGCTTCACGGAATGAAGAAAAAGAGGTATATGTAGGTTCGCCTTGACCAAGCTGCGTATACACGCAGATTCACTGAACAAAATATGCGTATATGTACACATGCGCTTTCACAAAAGGAAAAGCACGTATATCTAGGAAAACTATATTTTTGGTCATTGGAATTTGGTCCAAGTTATTTTGACCCATGGTATTGATCCAAGGTATTTGGTCCATGGTATTGGTCTAAGGTATTTGGTCCAAGGTATTGATCCTAAATGGTTTTGATCCATGGTATTGAGAAAGGGCTAAGACTATATAAGGAGGAGAAGGTCATTAGGCCAAGGGTGTGGAAGCATTGAATATCTAATGAAGTGTGAGATCAAGTATGTAGGTTATGGATTTCTGATCTAAACTAAGGATGCACCTATATGGCTGATGGACTGGGATCATGAAGACTGAGATGTATTATCATGCAGTTTGATCTTAAAAATTCTATATCTGAATACTGACGAATGTTTTTTATGTAAATGCGATGATCTGGGTATGAATGAAGTCTGAAATAGTTGTGATGTGTTAAGTTAGCATTTTCAGATCTGTATGTAGGTTGACTTTAGTAAAACAACATATACATGCCAGTTCAACATGTAGAAGTAGCGTATACCTCATGAAATGGAATTTGCAGATCTGTACGCTGGTTCACTTTGGAAAAAGTGTGTGTACATGCTGGTTCAACTTTTGGAAGTAGCGTATATCTTCTGAGGTATGATCTATAAAGTTTCTGTTTGCTATTGCAGTGTTCAGGGTTCTACTTTATGTTCTGGTGACTGTTTTTCTGGTGACAATATTCTGCATATTCAAATTAGTTGATTTTGATTTGCTTCAATGTTGATGGATGAGATCTAATGATGCATTAGGATCATAATCTTATGTTGGATGGGCTGGATCTGATTGCTAACACATTTTTTTTCCTGTATGTGTGATAATCTGATTATGTTTGAAGTCGGGAAGTGCAACAAAGTTATATGTAAGTATTTGCAGATATATACACTGGTTTGCTTCAGGGAATCAGTGTATACATGCAGGTTGGATTCAACCAAGTAGCATATACACTTTTATGCATGGTTGTAAGGTTATAGATGATTGTGAAAGATGATGTAGTGATCTGGATTCAAATCTGTGATCTATCTGTTACAATTGATTGGTTGAAGTTTAGAGGTTCTAAGGTTGTCAGTGATTGATTGAGTTTGATTAATTCAGAAAGAGATGAGTGAGTTTTAGTGATTGGTGGATACATATATATCTATTGGTTGTATTGTAGTTGTGATTGATTTTGATCTTCGATGTTGTTGATGGGTCTAGTATGAAAATTGGATGAAACATGGCCTTTCAGATTGTGGTGTTGTGATCCAGGTGTATCCAATATGAAAATTTATGAAACGAGGTCCCTAGAAGAAGAGAGAAGGTTGTAGCCTTCTCTGGGCCGGTGCCTACGTACTAGTAAACATATCGGCTAGTACAAGAGCTAGGGGGTTGTAGCTCCCTTCTAGTGGAAGTTGGAGAATGAGAAAAGGTTGTAGCCTTCTACAAGTAAAATCCTGCCTATTGGTATGAGTCTGCGCCAGTACAAGATTGTAAACATGTTTTTCTTATATTAAAAGAACACAACAACAGGTGGTTTTTGTCCCACATTGGGTTTCCATCTTAAACCTTGGTTTCCATGTGTGTTTCTTATGTGTGATGGTTCCTTTTGTTATTAACTGCACATGGTTACTGTTTAATGTTTAATAAAGTACTAATGGACAGATTAATGATCAACGTATGATGAATTAACTGAAGCATAAGTTCACTAGATATACGTTGGTTGCCTTAAGAACTATTGCGTATACAAGCAAGTCCCCTTCACTAAAGTAGCGTATATAAAATTGATTGTGGAAATGAAAAATTTATTGATTTTCTAATACTAATTCCCCCCCTCTGAATATTATTTCCAACAATTGGTATCGGAGCAAGTCCTTTGGAAGAAGATTGATTTCTTGAAGGAGATCCATAGAAACAATGGGAAAGAAGAAAGCACCTCAAAAGAAGAAGGCATATCAAAGGAACTATAACAGTGGGAGAGTCAATTGGGGATTATGTAGAAGCGACTCTTCAGATTTAGAATCCCCTCAAAATGAAGATGAACAAGAAAAAGAACTATCAGGTATGAATTTGTTATCCTCTGGTGATCCATTTCTTCGTTCATTTGAACAAAATGAAAGTGATGGCGAAACAACCGAATTTACTCTTATGGGTGAAAGAGAAAGATATCAAATAGAGGCAGAATTTAAAAGGCTCACAGACAAAATTAGAGATCAACAAGATCTATTGGACAAAAGGGAGTGTGCCTTCAAGGAAGAAGCTATCAAACTAAAAGCTCAACTAGAGGAAGGAAACAAAGTAAGGAAGCAGTACAAGGAAAATGAAGATCAATGTCAAAAGTTGCAGGATGAAGTAACTTCATTAAGAAATGAAGTAAATAAAAGGAGCACAACAATCAAGAAACTTAAAGATAGATCCAATTACTATGAAAGTCTTGAAGCTAATATCCTCTCTCTAAAAGAAGATCATGAACAATCAAATAAGCAGAATGAAGAACTACTCCAAGATCTCGAAGAACAAGAAAACAAAGTTCTTGAATTAAGGAAACAAGTGGAAGAAGGAGGAAAAGTTGAAGAAATCATGAAGTAGTATCATGAAAAGGAAGAGCAATACCAGGTAGAGGTAAAAATTATAAAAGGTAAATTACAAGAAAAGAATAAGCTTTTACGATTTCAAGATAGTACTAAGATCTTGGATGATATTCTTAGTAGTCAAAGGTCTCCTGCCATCAAAACTGGTCTTGGTTTTTATGAATCTGTTGAAGGTAACTCTAGCTGACAAGGTGAGGCAAGGAGCTCTAATGCAAAACCTGAAATACTCAACAAGGAGATAAGAGGTCAACCCCATCAACAACCAAGGAAAGAAATTCTTCAAAGAAAATATTTTACTCCTAACTGTGGAAGTGATAGTCAATTATTTCCTCAGATGAATAAGGTTGAATGTTATATATGTCATAACTTTGGACATGTTGTAGCAAGATGCAGGAGTAGAATGGTTCAAGATTGTCACACAAAAAGATCATCAGCTTCTAGGTACTTTAAGGGATATTGCTTTTATTGCAATATGTTTGGTCACAAAGTCATTGACTTCTATAGAAGGAATATGAAACATGTAAGATGTTATGCATGTAACAAGTTTGGACACATAGCAAAGGAATGCAGGAACAAACTTCGGGCACCATACCAAAAGGGAAAAACATCAAAACACTCAAAGATATGGAAGAAGAAGGAAGTACAACCAGAAAGATATGGAATCACATAATGTACAGACATAACAGACTCAGGGGGAGCTGAAAGTATGAAACTTCAATGTTCTAACTCTCATACGCAAGTTTCATGAAGACAAGTCACGTATATATGTGAGTTCTAAGCTGTACAGTCACGTATATGTTGATTTGAAGAAAAGCAGAGGGACGGACTCATAAAAATGTGATATGACTTGTGCATCTATCAATTATCTTTTCTATCTTGATGATTGATGACTACAGTCTGTTGATGTTGTTTAGAAGTGCTTTTGATCCTCATAAGTTGCTGATGACTTAATGTATATTTGATAATGATGCCTTGATACTTCTTACTGATATATGCAATGATCAGATCTGACAGTGAATAGGTGACATAGGCTCAGGGAGAGAGAATATGCTATGCTTCTAATAATGCATTGTTGGCATTATGTTTAGAAGTCTTTGGCACCTATTGATTCCTATCAATAGTGATGATGCTTATGTGGCTAGAGTATTTTGTTTGATACATCATGCTATGTTGTGGTTATGAGTCTTGGATGATACTTATATATTGCTTGGGGTACATAGTTGTTATTCAGATCAAACTTATGGATGATTGTGGATGATATGTTTTGATGATGCATACAATACTTATATGGTGATCTTCATAAGGACAAGGAGAAGTACAAATCTTGAATACACAACTTCATTAGTTAATGATGAGTCACTCATTTCGTTTATGCTGCTGTCATCATGTCTTCAAAGATGCATACAATTCATATGATACAGGATTCATATATTCCTTTGTTCTCACATGGTTAAGAAATCTTGACAAATGACTACGAGCACATGGTTTTCTAGATACACATTGCTATCTCTATGATGGATATATAGTATGCTGGATACATGGATGATTTCTTAAGCTGCATATTGAAAAATATTGTTGGTTGGCCAAGAGAATGGTGTTATTGCAGACATATCTATTTGAAGACATGGATATTTAGAGACATGGCTTAATTAGTCACATAATGATGATGACTTCTTACTTTATGATGATGAGTTCTTGATACTCACATATGTTGATTATCATGGTTGATGCTTAATCAGATTTGGGATGTTCCCAGGTGATGATACATGGTTGATATATTGAAGGTTCTTGTGGAAAGATCATGCAGTTCTTGATGATGATGACAACCATGGTGTTTTCTCATGCATATGATATGATGTGAATATTTTTGTGTTTCTACTTGGAGATATGACATATGCTTAGTTGATTCATGGAAGGCTATGATAAGGCTTTTTCTAATAAGGAAACGAAGCAAGTTAATCTTGATGAGATCAAGAGGAGGAGTTGACATCTATATGCGACATACTTTGTCACAGGCTGATTTGAACTAATGATGGACATATACAGGTTGATGATGTTGTTGACAGATGCTTATGGTGTAGATCATACATGGTGTGTGATATTTACTAATGAATATCATGGTCTAGTTAGATGTTTGGTATCTGTTATAAATATCATATATATCATTCGATGTGAAGGTCATATAAAGACTCATGATGGTATAATTTGTCTCTATCTATTGTAGTCTTTTGATGAGTCCTTTTGGTCATATGATGTAATTTGTACCCCCACTATGCATGGGAAGGATGATGTAATAATTGCTACATTTTAGTGATGCATAAACATTTGGTATATCCCCACTTGGTTGGTTGGATGAGTCAAATTTAGTATATCTCGACTTGGTTGGGATATTGATGTATGTATGAGTCATTGGTGATAGGAAGGTCAAACTCACTTAGTTGAGTTATAGAGTCATGTTATTATTTTGGAAAATATTTGCAGAATTTGCATGTGCTCAGGGGGAGCAAAGATGGTTGTGTGCATCTCAGCATGAACAAAGGTGGAGCTCAATCCAAGAATTTAGCATGTACTCAGGGGGAGCATGGACAACATAAGGTATATCAAAAGGAGAGAATATCTTGGTCCGCCCTTTGCCCTTGATGTCAAAGGGGGAGAGTGACTTAGTGTTGTTGTTTCCATCAAGTCCAAAGGGGGAGATTGTTGGCATTATGATGTATGTGTTGTACTTGATGGAAACCAACTTGTAGCAGAAAAAATCACTTGTATATGGTAACTAGATGAATCTACAGGAAAGATATCAGGTGTGACAGAATACATGACAGTTGTGTTAGTAGGTGTGACAGAATGCAGGGTAGTTCAAAGGAATCAGTTTAGAAGTAAAGTACAATGGCAACTCTCTCAGATGAAAGATCACAGTACAGCAAGTCAACAACAAAGAATTGCAGATCAGACTTCACATAATGAAGAAAAAGAGGTATACGCAGGTTCGCCTTGACCAAGCTGCATATACATGCAGGTTCACTGAACAAAATACGCATATACGTACACACACACTTTCACAAAAGGAAAAGTGTGTATATCTTGGAAAACTATATTTTTGGTCCTTGGAATTTGGTCCAAGTTATTTTGACCCATGGTATTGATCCAAGGTATTTGGTCCGTCGTATTGATCCGAGGTATTTGGTCCAAGGTATTGATCCCAAATGGTTTTGATCCATGGTATTGAGAAAGGGCTAAGACTATATAAGGAGGAGAAGATCATTAGGCCAAGGGTATGGAAGCATTGAATATCTAATGAAGTGTGAGATCAAGTATACAGGTTATGGATTTCTAATCTGAACTAAGGATGCACCTATAGGGCTGTTGGACCAGGATCATGAAGACTTAGATGTATTATCATGCGGTTTGATCTTAAATATTCTAGATCTGAATAATGACGCATGTTTTTTATGTAAATGCGATGATCTGGGTATGAATGAAGTTTGAAATAGTTGTGATGTGTTAAGTTAGCATTTTCAAATTTGTACGCAGATTGAATTTAGTAAAACAGTGTATACACGCTAGTTCAACATGAAGAAGTAGTGTATACCTCATGAAATGGAATTTACAAAGTGCGTATACACACTGGTTCAACTTTTGGAAGTAGTGTATATCTTTTGAAGTATGATCTATAAAGTTTATGTTTATCTTTGCAGTGTTTAGGGTCCTGCTTTATGTTCTGGTGACTATTTTTCTGGTGACAGTATTCTGCATATTCAAATTGGTTGATTGTGATTTGCTTCAGTGTTGATGGATGAGATCTAATGATGGATTAGGATCATAATCTGATGTTAGATGGGCTAGATCTGATTGCTAACACATGTTTTATCCTGTATGTGTGATAATTTGGTTATGTCTGAAGTCAGGAAGTGCAACAAAGTTATATGTAAGTATTTGCAGATATATACGCTGGTTTTCTTCAGGGAATCAACATATACACGCAGGTTAGCTTCAACCAAGTAGCGTATACACTCTGATGCATGGTTGTAAGGTTACAACTGATTGTGAAAGATGATGTAGTTATCTGGGTTGAAATCTGTGATCTATCTGTTACAATTGATTGGCTGAATTTTAGAGGTTCTGAGGTTGTGAGTGATTGATTGAGTTTGATTGATTCAGAAAGAGATGAGTGAGTTTTAGTGATTGGTGGATACAAATATATCTATTGGTTGTATTGTAGTTGTGATTGATTTTGAGCTTCAATGTTGTTGATGGGTCCAATATGAAAATTCGATGAAACGTGGCCTTTCAGATTGTGGTGTTGTGATCCAGGTGTATCCAGTATGAAAATTTATGAAACGAGGTCCTTGGAAGAAGAGAGAAGGTTGTAGCCTTCTGTAGGTCGACACCTATGTACTAGTAAACATATCAGCTAGTACAAGAGCTAGGGGGTTGTAGCCCCCTTCCAGTGGAAGCTGTAGATCGAGAGAAGGTTGTAGCCTTCTGTAGGTAGAAGCCTGTGTATTGGTATGAGTTTGCGCCAGTACAAGATTGTAAACAGGTTTTTCTTATATTAAAAGAAGACAACAACAGGTGGTTTTTGTCCCGCATTGGGTTTCCACCTTAAAACTTGGTGTACATGTGTGTTGCTTATGTGTTATGGTTCCTTCTATTATTAACTACACATGGTTACTATTTAATATTTAATAAAGTACTAATGCACAGATTAATGATCAACACATGATGAATTAACTGAAGCATAATTTCACTAGATATACGCTGGTTGCCTTAAGAACTGTTGCATATACACGCAAGTTCACTTCACTGAAGTAGCATATATAAATCTGATTGTGGAAATGAAAAAGTTATTGATTTGATAATACTGATTCACCCCCCCCTCCCCCCACCCCCTTCTCAGTATTATTTCCAACATCCACATATTCCTAATCCTAAGGATTATGAGAGAAGCAGTGATAAAGGGGGGGATGAAGAATTTGCAGAGTCAAAGTTTCCACATATTACTAATCTTAATGGTTAAGAGAGCACCACTGATGAAGGGGGGGATGAAGAATTTGCAGAGTCAATTTTTCCACATATTCCTAATCCTAATGATTATGAGTGCACCACTCATGAAGGGGAGGGAAAGGATGAACAATTTCCAGTAAATAGAGATTCAAATTTTCCACTTAGTCCTAATCCTAGGGATTATGAGACCACCACTAACGCAGGGGAGGATGAAGAATTTCCGTTAAATAGAAATTCAAAGTTTCCATTTGTTCCTAATCCTAAGGATTATGAAATGACCACTGATGAAGAGGAGGATGAATAATTTCATGTAAATGATAATTCGGCTATGAATAGAGAGTCATATTTTCCACTTAGTCATAATCCTAAGGATTATGCGAGCACCGGTGATGAAGGGAAGGATGAAGAGTTTCTTGCAAATGATAATTTTAGAGGCACAAATGTCAATAATGCATTTTCTCTGAGTGTTTCAAAGGTAGTCGTGGTGATGATGAATTGAGTCCTCCAAGGGAGTTTTTCAAATGCAGGGATGAAGATGGTGAAGAACTTCGTGTGAGTCAAGATTTCAAAAGCACAATAGTTGGTAGTGAAGAATTTCCTTCATGTGAAGATGGTAATGAATATTTTCCAAACAATGATGGTGATTAATTTTCTAACTATCTTTGTCAATATCCTCCTACTGATGATGAAAATGCTTGTGCAGATAATAATGAAATGAGGGAGACATTGCAAGCAAATATTCTATCTAGGATTAGGCGTAGGCCTTTTCATATCAATTCAAAATATTCCAATTATACAAGGGATAGGACAAAATATCTCACAAGTAGAAGTTCTGTCAGTGATCTGATTTCAAGTGTAAATGTTGTTGAAAATATTTCTTGAAACATATGGATTTCAAGCTTGCTTTGGAGCAAAGGAAGAAATATTTGTCAATGAATAAAAGCATGCAAAATTCATTTTTAGTGGGTTGCATGAAATCTACACTAGTAGGCTATCTTTATCATATTGGGAATGTATTGATCTGTAGAAAGGCTTTCAAAATTTTGCATTTAGTCGATAATTTTTGGTTGTCAAGAATCCAAGAAAGACTGGAAAAACACCCTACGTACTATTCAGAAGTACGTTATAAAAGAGAGTTTGGAACATTAGAAATTATCGTAATGTCATGGATGAAAGACTTATTTCCAAAGCATGGAGAGTGTATACCAAATAAGGACACAATACATATTCCAGATAATCTCTCAAGATGAGAAATCTACAACTTATACAGAGAATATGCAGAAGGTGTTCAAGGAGATGGTAATTTTATCACATATTCATATTTTAGAAGGAGATGGAGGAAAAAATTCAACAATGTTCGTATTGGTAAGAAGGCAAGGATGGGGATTTGCAATACATGTTCTTCTCTTAAATCAAAATGATATAAATTTCAAGGGGCAGAAAGAGGTATGCATTCATAACATTATTTTTAAAAATTGGATAGTTATTTACTATGAAAATATATTTATTAATAGATCTCTTTTATTTTATATGTATATTCCATTGTCAAAGCACTTCAAGAGCATCGCAATCAACAAACAAGTGAAAGACAAAAATTGTATAAACAAGGAAAAAAGTGTTATGATAATTGGGTTTGATAATTGATGGTATGGACCAAAAGAAAACACTTTTGCCACATTTTGTCTGCACACCAAAAAATTTACAAGAAGAAAATTTTATTCAGTTTCACTTGGTTAGTTGTATGGTCTTTAACGAGAAGATGTTGCCAAGGGTTTACTTCACAACTCCAAATATTCATAATGATGAAAATCTTACCATAACTATGATCCATGATGTGCTTTCTCATTGGTCTGGTATTCTTCCTTAAGTTTTGTATTTTCAATTGGACAACACAAGTCGTGAAAATAAAAATCAAGTTATTTTTGGATATCTAAACATGCTTGTTCAATTGGGAATTTTTAAAAAGGTAAAGGTTGGTTTCCTTCTTGTTGGGTACACTCATGACCATATTGATCAGATGTTTAGTCAGTTTTTAGTAACATTAAGGAGGAAGAATGTTGGGAGATTTCCATCATGAATTGAATGTATTAAGAAAGCATATATTCCAGAGTCTGTTTTTCTTACATTGGAGGAAACTATTGACATGGGAAGGTTTATTTTGGGATCGCATGGTGAGGATAAATTCATTGAACAACTTAATGACATTAGATTCTAGCATCAATTTAGTATCAAAAAGATTGATGGAAAAACACTTATATGGGGCAAGAAGTATTCAAATGTTGTAGAATGGGGGTTGTCATCAGGTTTAGAATTTTTGAATTCCATTCCATATCATCCAATATTTGCATAAAAGATAATATTATTACAATCATTTGTTGAACTCAATAATGCACAAAGGCATAATAGGGAGATAAAGTATTCTGAATGTTTGGAAGAAACAAAAAAATGTATTAGAGATACATATGACTACTTTGATGTTGTTGATTTAGTTTGGTGGGAGTATTTTTTCAATGATCAAAGTGATATCATCTCAATATCAGGAAATGAATATACACTTTTGAAGACTCCATTTATTTGGCCTCAAAATATGCCAAATGAACAAGAGGAAAGACACATTGTTAAACAACAACAATCTCAAGGAATTATTAATTGTCAACAAGAAGAGGAAAGAGAAATATATATTGGTTCTAGAAGATTGTGTGCACAACGTGAAGCCATGGAAGACCTTTACAGGGGTTCTGTGCAGGATGTTAAGGAGGGTTGCATGATAGCAGTATCAGCAGATGGAGATCCACTTGGCTATCCATTTTGGGTTGCGATGGTTATAAAATTAATTAAAGAAAATGAAGATATTACAGTTGCTGAGGTACATTGGTATGCCACAAATACCCACCCATTCAATGGTGTGTACAAGCCAAAGATGGTAGTTGATAAAAAAATTCTCAAAAAGAGAAAAAAAAGGGTACAAATATAAATCATCACCACACAGACCTATTAAAATTGGAGGATGTTGACATACTTGTCTATAACTTCAATTTAACAAAGAGAGGAACTCTTCGCTTCAAGACCATAGATATTTTGAAGAAGCTTCTACTAGAAGGAACAATGTTGAGATGGGAGTCTGCTGAACCTAGTCGTAGATCTAGAAGACTTTTGAAACCTAAAATGGTGGGAATGCATGTTGACTTAGATGAGGCTCTAGTTGATGAAAGAGAAGAATATGGGTCATCTTCATCTGCATCTAGTCATTCATCTGAAGATGTAGATTCTGATGGTGTTCCAGATCCTATCGATGATTTTCAATAAATGTCTAAGACATTTTATGTAAATGAAGTTTGCATGGTAACTTGAAATAAATATTTTGACTTCCATGATCTTACATGAATTTATGAGTCATTTCTATGTTTGTTGGATTTAATGTTTTAATTAACAGAAACTCATGTCTTTAGAGATGTTTGCATGGTAACTTAAAATAAATATTTTTGACTTCCATATGATTTACATGAAGTTATGGGTCATTTCAATGTTTTTTGGATTATATGCTTTAATGTATGTGATATTCAATCTACAAAATTCGATATTTTGATTAAAAGTAAATAAATATTAGAAATTAATGTTGATTTTTTAAATTATACAGTGATATTGTCATGATATTATTGATTGTTATCATTTGGTATTTGGTATCAGATAGTTTTAAAATTGTTGAAATTTTAATGCCTCATTAAAAAGAACACTTCATTTTGATGGTTGATTTTTAGGTTTTTCTTACAATAGGATAAGTTGTATTAGGCTAAAATTTGAAAAGAGTTGTAGTTTTATCCTTTGAAATAAAAATTACTCTTGAAATAATGAATCTTTCATTTAGTTGTTCATTTTTTAAAATTGTTTTAGTCATATAATTTGTCCATAATTTCATCGTTGAAATGTGTTACAAACTGAAGGTTTTTAATTACAAGGTTGAAAATTTGTCAAAATGTTAAGTTGTTTCTGAATTATGATATTTTATTTTTAATGCTATGGTTGAAAACAATTACAATTTCAAGGTTTTTTGGAGTCAAGATATTTTATCTTTAATTCCATTGCTAAAATTACTCTTGGAATAATAAATCTTTCATTTACTTGTTCATTAAAAAAAATAAATTAGTCATATAATTTATCCATACTTTCATGGTTGAAATGTGTTACAAACTGAAGGTTTTTAATTACAAGGTTGAAAATTTGTCAAAATGTTAAGGTGTTTCTAAATTATGGTATTTTATCTTTAATGCTATGGTTGAAAACAATTACAATTCAAGGTTTTTTAGAGTCAAGATATTTTATCTTTAACAACATGGATGGAAATAGTTGGAATTATCAAGATTCGAGACATGATATTTTATTTTTAATGTCCTGTCTGAGAATTGTTGGAATTTTACCGTGTTTCAAAGTCCGGATATTTTATTTTTAACTCCATTGCTAAAAATTACTCTTGGAATAATGACTCTTTCATTTACTTGTTCATTTAAAAAAAATAGTCATATAATTTGTCCATATTTTAATGGTTGAAATGTGTTACAAACTGAAGGTTTTTAATTACAAGGTTGAAAATTTGTCAAAATGTTAAGGTGTTTTTGAATTATGATATTTTATCTTTAATGCTATGGTCGAAAACAATTACAATTTCAAGGTTTTTTAGAGTCATGATATTTTATATTTAACAACATGGATGGAGATAGTTGGAATTATTAGGATTCAAGACATGATATTTTATCTTTAACATCATGTCCGAGAATTGTTGGAATTTTATAGTTTTTCAAAGTCCATATATTTTCTCTTTAACTCCATTGCTAAAAAATGTCAAAGTTGTAACTCGATTTGTTTTTTGTTATTCGAGAATAAACAACTTTTTTAAGGGTGTTTTTTCATCCATTTAAAAAAAAATGGTTTTTACTTCCATTTAAAAAAAAATTTGAAAATTTACCCTAAAAAAAACATCATTCTGGAATAAACAATTTTCATTTTTGGGTTGTTTTTTCATGTTTTTTGGGGGGTTTTGGGCTCGAGTACCCGTTTTGAGGTAATAGTTCTTGTTTCATCCGTAACTATGTTGTATGTCTGAGATATATTGGTGCTCTTGATATTTTTCAAACATATTTCAATTTAGAGATGATGGAGTTCATGATGAAATTCATAAAGAAGGCTAGCAAATATTTTTTGATATATGGTAGCTTGATGTTGTTGTTAATGCTTGAGATAATCATGATGAAAGTGTAGATTGATTCTCTTGTTGATCTTCGCAAAGTTTAGTAAATATGACACGTGGTACAATTGGAAGCTTTGACTTGATTATTATGATCCTTGAAGTATGAAGATACTATTATATGACACTAACTCTTGATGAATGTTTGATAACATGATGGTGGCTTGTTATGATATATGTTTAAGAACCTGATATAGATTGTGATCTAATAGTTTTGTTGTAGGATGACAATATTATGATAGAAAAATAGATAGTGATGATTGAATAGGATTCTCATTTAGAGGAAGAAATAATTCATGAGTATTATTTGAAAAGAAGATACTTGATTTCCTAAGGAAGGATTCTAGACATGAATAACCATTTGATGTTGTTGTAGAAGTTTTGAAAACTTTTGATTTGAGCAAAGAATGTTTCTCCTAGTCCATGACACAAACACATGGAAGAAGGCTTAAGAGTGTGGTTATAGGCCTCACAACTTCATAAAACAAGGCTTATGGGTGCCGTTGTGCCTATACGTCACAAAATAGGAAGTTTCCTACACAAGATCAGGAGCACATTAGGAGTATGACAAACCTACATACATGGAGTAGAAGTTGGAAGAGTTCTATGAGCATGAAAGCTTATAAGAAATAATTGCATGGTTTGTATCAATCTCCTTGAGCCTGCATAAATAGTTACTAAAGGCTGGAAGCAACATTGATCAAAATCTATAAGTTGGTCCAAGGTATGACTTTGATGTTGGTTTTATATACTAGAGATATATTATTTATAGGTAGTCAGCCTATGACAATCAAGCATAAGAGGGGGATAGCCACTGAGTTTGAGATGAAAGATATTCCATAGATATGAGTCTACATGGATACTCTAATAATTGGAAGATTACATTGAGTACACTGTTTCTAACGTGGCTAGCTATGAGGAATTTTGATTAAGGAAGCTCCTTGGAGAGTTGTTTGAGCAAGTTTTGGATATGAAAGTGATATATTGTGATATCAATAGTGGGATTCGATTGGAAAAATATCTCGTATGTTGCTGGGAAAAAGATATATTTATGTATTAAGATGATGTCACTAGATGAGATAAACTTATGCTTGTGGTTCTTGCCTCCATGAGAGGGAGCATGAATAAGATATCATTTTTGTGACATATGTTTGCTTTAACATAATGTTTTATTTTGATGTCCGGCATGTGTAACATCCTTGGTGAAAATTCCATGTAATAAAAGTTAATACAGGAAAAATAATAACCACGGTTATGAGACACTTATTCCTAGATGAATGTTGGGACAAACATCCTAGTGGGTGTTCATTTGGTTTATTATGGCTAAAGAGAATTGGAAAAGGCAATGTCAAAGGCTTTGGAAAGGCATGAGGGATTACTTGGAATTTTATTTATGAAAATAATGGAAATTAGGAGAAAAGGAAGGTGAAAGGTTACAAGTTGCATGTGAGGAGGAAAATGAACGAAAATAATGGAAAATTGAAGAAAATAGATGCCTCATTAATAAAAAGGCAAAGGATCAATTGATAACCTTTTGTTAGTTCAATTTTGGAGCTCTCTCTCTCTCTCACTCTTGGACTCTTGGATTTTTCTTGGAGAACTTCAACATTGGATTAATAAAATCAAAGAAGTCAAATGAAAGAAAGGATCAAGCTAGGAATATCAAGATTAAGAACCTACAATGGGATTATTTGCACATATAATCTCCTTGATAGTTTTGACATACATGGCTATGTATGTATGTTTCTAGTTCTGTTGATGTCATTGACATGGGTTTTTCCAGGTGTGACAGTGTTCTTCACCCTTGCCTTGCTATTTCCAGATATCCATGTTGTGATTGGGTTCTGATGTTTTGGTTGAGGAGGATTGTCGGATGAATTTGAAATAGAGTAAGATGGTATCTGAAAGAAAGAACAAATGGCCTAGTTATGCTTGAATCAGACTATGGATTGAGGTAAAGCCTTGGCCTCATAACCCCTGAACTGAACCGTGGGTTACAATAAAGCTAGATTTTGTGTTATCTCAATGGGCCTAGGAATCCTTGACCCATGAATGGAGGGATATATGGTAAATCCTAGAGGTGGTTCCCCTTGATTAGGCCTAGAAATCCTTGGCTGGTAAATGGAAGGATATCAGGTAAATCTTAGAAGGTGGGGTCTCAATTAGGGCCTAGTGATTTAGTTTGGATTGCAGTAAAGCCCAGAGACTGGGAGACATGCAAATTCCTCATGGTGTAGGTGGAGAAATCTAGTAGCATCCATGTTTGTTTAGGGCCTAGTGATCTAATGTTGATTGTAGTAAAGCCTTGTTCTATTAATGAGGGTGAGGTGGTGTAGCCTCGGGAAGCCCTAGTTTAGTTTAGATTATGAGTCCCACATTCATGCTTGGAATATGGAACGAGGGTGATTGGCTCAAAGAAATATTTGGTTCAGCTAATATATGATTGGGTAGTTCGTGGAAGTCCCAAACCTAGTTGGATTTTCCATTCATTAATAATAGTTCATTCTCCTTGGTATTTAATGATCAAACATACTAGTTCTTATGTGGATTATATGGTTGTTGTATCCTTACTATTTCTATTGTTTATATGTTGTTTATGAGTATGTTTTATGATAGTGATGATGAATCGCTCTCATCATGTTTTGATTTGTAAATGAATGAAGAATGAATATATGACCTAATAGATGATAATGCAACTAATGTGATGAGGCATCAGTGCTTCTTAGCGATTCAAACATAAGTATGAGACCCCTATTCACAGATTTGTTGTTATGATCTGTACAATGCATATTTATGACATGTTTGATGAAATTCCTATCATGGCTAATAGGGGTCCAATCAAGTATTTGTTCAATTATTTTCATTAGTATCATTGTTCTGATGTTATATTTCATTTTTGGAAGTTTCATGGAGTTTTGAGAAGTGGCATGAGTCCTTACCATGAAAATTTGGCACAAAATATAGGGTTGCAGGCTTAGAACTAGCTAAAAAAGACCAAAGTTGCATGCATGCCCTTACTATGATAACAACTCAAGGGTCCTAGTCACATGAATTCCCACGTCATGGGAGAGAAATGCTCTAGGTCAGAAAAATGTTAAGTTTCCTTAGGGGTTGGTCACTTGGAAAGGTTAGTTGTCTCCTCCAGGTCTTGTAGCATGTGTGGAGGGTTAGTTTGGTTTTTTTTTTTCCATTTCCAACTCCTTAACTATACATGGGGATTTGAATCAGATCATAGTGGCCTCTCGTCACATGTTTACCCCAACAGACCAATTAACTTGGGTAAATGTGGGAGGAGGGTGTTACATAGTGGTATCATAGCATTGGTCACCCCTTAGACTAGATGGGTAGTGTGCATTGGTCATGCATTCATGTCGGTTGCATGTGTATTCTCTATGCTTATGGTCTATGTACTTGTTTTGTACGCATGGTGGCAGCCATGGTTGTAGTGGTATCCCCATGTGAAAGTTGATGGTGTTGATTTTGGATGTATTTATCATGAATATAGGTTGGTTATGAATTGGTTATGCATGTGAGTATTTTTATGTATTGTGTATCAATTCATGTCGTACATATGTTGATTATTCATACATTGACATGGTTGTAGTTCTCAATCATGGGGTCATGAGGTGTGGTTGATATGGTCATGCATTGATGGCTGGACTATGGTTAATATGATATCTACATGTTGTTATGATTATGTTTGCACTTGTATTGCACTAATCTAGTCGACCTTACAGATAAGATATCCTCCTCTAACTATAATGAGGTATGTTGATTATGTTTATATTTTGGTTTAGCTGACATGGTATGTTTTGCAAGAAATATATCAAATATTACTAACAAGATGGTATACTACAATTCATGAGATTCTCCTTATGGATCAGATCAGCAGTGTGGTGTTGGGAACTCTTCTAACTTAGTAGATATATTGAGAAGTTTGAAGGATGAAATAATAAGTTGTAAAGTAGACAATGGCAGAATCATTCAGGCACAAGAGAAACAAGCAGAAGTTAATGTAGTAATCCTTCAAAGTTTTTCAGAATTGCAGAGACAAGGACCACATTAGATCAACCATGTGTAGGAAGACAAAACTAATGGGGCATATTGTTACGGGAATGATTACCCTAGGGTTTTAGGTTAGAACCCCAATAGAGCAAGAGAAAACTACAGAAAGAAACACTCAAACAACTCAGGCAACATGCTTATTTAAACAAACTATGTGAAAATGAACATACCTGGATGTCCTTCGTTTGGGTAGTTCCAGCAAGGGTTCAGACCCTCTTCAACTCCTGACGAGCTTCAAACTTGAAAATCAACCAATTAGAGCATACATAGCAGCATATAGATAAAGCATTTTAATGAAATTAACTTTGTGTTATATAAGTAATGGATCAGTTATACCTCAAAATAACATTAACCCATGGATTACAATACTACTTGATGCATAAGCACAGTTAATCTCGAGAACAAGACAATGTTTCCTTTTATTGTAGAAAGTTGTAAGTAACATGGAAAGAATTCACTTGAATTGTCTTCTTCCGGCTCCAAGCGGAACCGTCCTCCAGGTCCATCTAGCCCCAACCTTCAACAACCTTCTTCCATAACCAATACCATGATATCTCAAGCAAGTGGGAGAATATCAACACTCAAGGAAACAACGGTTTCCTGAAAACCAGGGGAAGTGCTTGAGGCACAGGGATACTTCAAACTTAGTAAGGGGATAATCTCAATGTAATAACTCTATCTCATTTTTTCCTCCTTAAGGCCTTCCCATCTATTTATACTTCTCTCAAGTAGTTTTTTAGTTGGGGAATAGTTTGGAAATAGTTGGGCCATGGGCACTAGGAGGTAATCAACAGGTAAAACCGGTGAACTCCACCCATAATTAAGGAAATTTATTTTTTTAAAGTGTTTTAACACATATACGTGGGTTGGGTATTGACTAACCAATGTGTAAATGCTTTTATATTAGGGAAAAGTAGTGTACAAGAAGTAAAACACTATTTTTAAAATATTTGGACTGAGTCTGGAAGGAGGGGTTGCCCTAGGCCATAAATGAAGCATCACAAATACCAAGAGGTGGTAAATGGAGCTATAATAGATGCCCCCTAATATATGAGGTTAGAAGGGTTACATGATGGCCAAAATGTATTAAGTTCATGGAAAGAAAGCTGCCAAGAATAAGAAGGACTTCACCAGATTTCAGCCTACTAAGCCATCACAAAGAGATCAGAAATAAATTGATGTCTGAGGCGGGCATACCAATGCTCAGAGAAAGTAAAGCATGCCTGCACATCAAGTATAAGTCGATCCAAGATGTATACAAGGATAAAGAACTGAAAAGTACATAGTGGATCATCTGATCATGATTGAAAAGGTACATGTCTGAATAACAAATATAAGAAGATGATCAATGAAGCTGATAACTGATGTCACAAACTGATCCCATTAGTACCAAATGAACATGATGGAATGAAATGATACTACATCGCAACTCGTATTCTAGCATATAATATGTTGTTGTGAAGGACTGCAACATATAAGGTGGATGTCGTCAACTAGCAGAAACATGAGCAACTGACAAGTGAACCAAAGTATGTTGATGCAACCCGAGGTCTTCACCGACTGTTGTGGTACATTTCTACACAATGGGAATAAATGATCTAAAGTCAACCATGTGAGAAATCGTTTGATTACCAGCCATTGATGTATAGCATTAACAAACACAAGACTACTCACCGATAATGATAATGAGAGTCAAGGTATCCAGTACAATCTAAAAATTGTGAATAAATGAGCTGAAGGCGAACACCTAGATGAATCTATCAATCAGGGGATAATGATGATTTCCCACTGTCGGTAGTAAAGGAATATGCCACTGATGACTGCAAACCCCAAGGTACTGCCAAATGGACTCTAGAACTTTATCCCAAAGAAATGAGTTGTAGTCGATAAGAAAAGATCCACTAGAAGGAAGGCATTAAGGCATCCTTCATCAATCTAGTGCGAGTGTAACTCGTAGGCCAATATTGTGAAAGGAATTGGACAAAAAAAAGATGTAGTAACCCAACCGAAGCATGTTTCTGGTGTACACAAGGTGTAGCTAGCGCACGCTAGAAACCCCCTGACCCAACCAATAATGGAAGCTGACACAAAGGTGAGGAATCCACCAATAGGGTCAAATGGAAACCAAGACACTGCATGAATCCTAATGTGTGATAATGAAAGCTAATGTCGAACACAAGGGAAACTACTCAGTCGAAGACCCATGATACTGATCGATGCTGAGCACAAGGTGACCTATCAATAATGAAAATAGAGCCAAGGTGCGGCTCTAGGCCTGCCCTCAGAGCAATATGTTGTCGTCAATAAGGACAAGACCCGCCAGCAAGAAGTCAATGGGGACCTTCTCAAACTAGCACGAGTAGAGGACCAATAAAATTGATGTGATGACAAACATGACACTGACAACCACGGATGGCCGATTGAAAAATAGGTCAAGAGATACTGCAGAGAGGCCGACTCAGGCTTACTTCCCTTGAAAAAAAGCATGACTCAATGATGACTATATGGCAGCATGTGATGACTCTATATAAGTTCATAATGCAGGAGGCAAGAGCAAACTCTCCATATGATTGGAAGAGATAACTAATCAGAGGAGGACTGACTGAATAACAAGATTAAGGCATACTTAAGTCAAACTAAATCCTTCCCAAAAATGGAGGGGAGACTCTGCTTTGAGTGCTTTGTTCAAGGGTGACATGACTGACTCTAGCTACCAACAATATAGGAAAATGTTGTCCCGTTCCTACTCTTTTTGGAATATATAATTTTTTTGTATTTTTCTTTAAGATGGAAAAAGAATAAAATAATGCTATAGGACAGTGGAAAGAATGAGTGTCAGTGAAATAGATGGTCTAGTTCCTAGAATGGTAACAATCTGATGCTCAATACAGGGAGGTGAAATTGGTCAAGGACACTCAAAGGGGTGTTCCTTCCATAGATCAAAGGACGTGCCAAGTTGTAGAGGCTAAGGGATTGCATGGTTGATTTTACAGAAGGCATGGTCAAACAATGGCTTAAACATGAGTCCAAGTAAAGCCAGCTTAAGGCCAAAAGGTGCAAATGGTCAAAATGCAATGCAGTAGTACAACTCAACACAAAGGAGCCTCTACGTTATAAGGCTAGAACTAAGTGAAGAAGCGAAGAGAATGAGTCTTCCATGCACAAGTCATGGTGGGACTAAAGATGACTCTGGAGCCTACTCAATATAACAGCATGGGCAACCAATGTTAGTAAGGTGCTAACTATGATGCCCATGTAAAGGATGGCTCTACCATCGCATCATGTTTGAAAAATCAGTGAGTGAACATGGTTTACTAAACATAACATGATGGGGTCGACCCTATGGCAAGTGTATTGACAAACAGAGGCTAGTATGCAAGATGCAACGGAAAAAATGGTTTCCCTAACCTATATGCCAGTGAGTGAACGATACTTGCCATGACAGGTCAGCAGTCATGGAACTGATATGAAATCTCGAAGAAGCATCCAAAATATCTTGAAATAATAACTCATTCTCGACAATTCAAGCCCACAAGTCAAAATTTTCATGAGATGAAAAAATCAAGTTTTGAAAAATTTTGACAATTTCAAAGCTATAAAATGAATTTTTGCTCACCATTTTTGTCATTTGCATTGAGAGAAAAAGTTGTGGAGAAAAAAGAGCAAACTTCCCCCCCGGAGAATTGGACCGTCCAAATTGTGCCAAAATCATAAGGTAAACCTCAATTCAAGCTTGCAATGTTTTGTGATAGTTTTTAGAAGTTTTTTATTAAGGTTTTACCATAGGAATTCATGTTAAAAATTCCAACTCGGCATACACGCGGGTTGGATGTTTATCAACTCATGTATACGATGGCCCTACATGCAATTGCGTGTAAAAGGAACCCGTGTATACGTGGTTTGAAATTTAAATACAAAATTCTAACGGTTGAAACACAATTTTTTTCAGGATGACAATCACATGGAGAGAGAGGGAGCATACCACAATTGATAATGAAGTTATGAATAACCAATAGGCACTAAATACATTGAGGGGATGTGGCTTGTTGAAATTTTTCAAAATGCCCAACATAAAATCCAACACTCATCTGCTTGAAATGCTGATCCACTATTAGAGTGTCGAGGATGATGATTTTATGATAGATCAGATGCCTTTGCGGATAGAGGTGGAAGATATTTATTTTATCACCGGTCTTTCTCGGAGAGGAGAGGTTGTGCATTCGACTGGCCGGACATGAGGTAGTCTTTTAGTAGAAGACTACATAAACATATATTGTCCTAGGCATCTGGAAAAAATTGGAAATCAGATTCCAATAAAACACATGGAAATTTTATCACTGCGGATCATATTGTTCACCATAGCCAGGATAAACGGATCAGCCTCACTACACTAAGATTCACAGGTATCCATGAGCTTAGCCATGGAGTGTCTTACCATGTTTTTCAACTGGTGTACACCTCTTCTTGCGAACATGAAGAACCAGCTGTCCTCTATTTAGAAAGGGCATACAAAGAATTTTGGATACGGGACTATTTCATGCTCCTTCTTCTTTGAGAAGGTACCTGGGATGCGTCCTAAAGTATCTGTCTCAATCACTAACCCTCGAGCCCCTTGGATGGGTGGGTGGGCTGATTTGAAGAAATGCCTTGGAGGCGGGGATGTGCCGAGGATTGCATTCGATGATGAATTCGTCACCTGGTGGGAACAACAGATCATCGCTATTAATGACTATCCCTATGCTGGTATGGATTTTTGAGGAGATCCAGACTTGGTGCTGCCACCAAATGCAGCATGGGGAGAGATAGGTAACAACTTTTTAAGTTTTTAAAAATTTTAAGATTTTTGGGTTTGATTATTTTATTAAATATGAACTTAGAAATATTTTTGACGGGACTGAACACTAACAAAAATTACCATGTTCTAGATGTAGGTCTGGTGAGACCAAATGGGTTTCCGTGACACAGGAATCGGGGTAGAGGTGCTGAAGAAGCAGTAGCTAAGACAGAGAGGGTCTTATATGTAGTACAGAAGAACTTGGTGAGGCTGACTCACTAGGTACCGATGATAGCCATAGAATACCTTCCTAAGGAGATGCAGTGCCCTATGGTAGGAGTGCCATGAGACGGGGTTCGCATACTTCGGCATGTGGCTAATGCAGTAGTGAACTTCTTAGCTACTCATCCTAATTCGGGTCATTAGATAGGCTAGACATGATTATGGGCATGGATCCAAACTTTTTAGGGCATTTAGTCCCAATTTTGTATATTATTTTGAACACTTTTATGTACACACATGCAACTTTATGATATATATACAGACCCAAATTTTTTATGTTTTTGCTGAATGTGATGAATGAATGATATGCCAATCTAATGCTTGATTAGCAATAGAATCTGCTGATGAATTATATGATCGTGGAATGTGAACATATGTAATATAAATAAATGATCATTGCAACATTCGCACTCTCAAAAATTGGCAGTATAAATAAGGATCCCTAACCCGATAAATGTTATTTAATTGTGACACTACCAGCTGTTAATCAAGATAGACTATCAATGAATCAATTCCATAAGAAATCGATTTAGATAATAAATTAATAACGATAGTATATTTGGCCATGTTATTTGTAGCAAAACCAATACATACTCCCCTTGATACCATCAACTGGCCAGATGGATAATAAATAACCCACACTGTAGAAGAGAGATTCCGAGTGTGCTGGCTAGCACCATCGATGAATCCAAAATGTATCATGTCATCCATCAATACCTACCAAAGCAGATCAAAAATGTGGATATCACAAAAATGCCCGACAAATATGTACAAAAATACACTATATATAAGCAAGTAATTTCTTGGCCTAAACCTAAGCAAAATACTTCTTCAGGTAGATCCCATTTCGGGGCTATACTAACTTGTTTCCTTCAAAACCAACTAATTCGTAAGCCCCTTTTCCCAAAAATCGTTTTACAATAAAGGGACTGTACCACATAGGCTTGAATTTACCTGCCCCTAAGGCATCTTTATCCTAGTCATAGACCAAGACAAGGTCGCCTTCAGAAAAGATTCAAGGACAAACAACTCTACCATATTGGGTTTTAATCCTTTTCTTATGTGCCTCATTGATTATGGCGGTGTCTCAACATTGCTCATCGAGATGTTCCATATGAACAAGGCACTCTTAGAGACTAGAGGTCCCTGGAAGAAGTTCAATAGATAACTTAAGGGATGGAATTTCACATTCAACAGGAAAAATAGATTCCACCCCATAAACTAACTGAAAAGGTGTAAAACCGGTGGCAGTCTTTAACAAAGTGTGGTATGCACAAAGAGCCGGGTACAACATGATGTGCCAATTGGAACGACTTCGGTTGATTGTCCTTTTTAGGATAGTCTTGAGGGAATTATTCATGGCTTCAACTTGACCATTGGCCTGAGGATAATAGGGAGATGAATGATCCTGCCGAAAGCCCAACTTGATAGCCAATTCGGTCATCAGTTGATTCTGGAAATGATTGCCATGATCAGTGACAATCTCTCTTAGGATACTGAAATGTGAAATAACTTGATTGAAAAGAAACAAGGTTGTTGTTTCATTGTCGTTTTTATAAGTAGGCATGGCTTCCACCCACTTCGTAAAGTAGTTGATGGCCACGATGATGTACTTGTGACCTACTAACAAAGGCAGATTACAAGTAGTAAAGTCAATACCCCACTTTGTAAAGGGATCAATAGTGATAACAGGAAAAAGAGGAGCTAGATGAGCGCGCATCTTTCGAGTATAGACTTGACAAGGATGGAAATGTTTGACCGCTTCAACACAATCTTTGAAAAGCAAAGGCCAAAAGTAACCTGCACGTAGGATTTTCTAGGTTGTTGTAAGACCTGATAGATCACTGCCACAAGCTCCACTGTGGCAATCATTGAGAATAGTCTCTTCTTCCTCTAAACTTAAGCAATGTCGAAGTATTGAATCAACTCCTCAGTGATATAATGTATCACCAATGATAACATAATTTTTAGCGAGGTGGCGTAATTCTCTATGCTCATCCTTGGAAGAAGCAGGCAGGAACTTTGAAGTCTGGAGATATATAATGATATCTCCATACCAGGGACCCTGTGAAGAAATGAGGAACCAATGCTCGTCAGGGAAATATTCCTCATAAACAAGGCCATATTCACAAGGCAGCTCAAAAATCAACTCCGCAAAGACCAAAGATTTCTTAGACTTGGGTGACAAGAGTTCAAGATAAAATTCCTATAAAATGACAATCCAACAATTGTATTTTCCCCCAATCACTCGCCTACTGGGAACAAAATGAAATGGATTGACAACCGCTAAGACGAATGTTTTGCATACCAGAATATAATGATGAAGCTGCTAGAAAGCATGGACAACTGCCAAGGCCAATTTCTCTATAGGAGAATAGTAGAGTTCAGGGCCTACTAAATGAAAAATCAAGTAATAGATGACATGGTCGATGAGAGCATCAACCTCCTGAACAAGAACCATACCTATGGTTGATTCTCCCGCCGCAAGATAAAAAAGGAAATCCTTGCCATAATCAGGTGGACTCAACAATGGAGCAGAGATTAATGCCTATTTCAAGGCATCGAAATATTATTACACAAAGTTGTCCCAGATAAATGGAATGCCTTTCTTGAGAAATCGCATAAACCCTTTGGTTATCTCCGCGTAATTGGCTATGAATCTCCTTAAGAAATTTTCCTTTCCCTGAAAACTTTGAAGTTGTCTAATTGAGGACGGGGGAGGCAACTGAATTATTGCCTCAACCTTGAAACAATCCACATGAATCCCTTTAGTTAATACTATGAACCCTAACAACCGACTAGATGTAACTACAAAAACGCACTTGTTCGGATTCAACCGGATCTTGTAAAATCGACATCGCTCAAAAACTAACCAAAGGTGGCTGGGATGATCAATTCTCTTTCGAGAACGAGCAATTAAATCATCCAAGTATGCTTCGATGATATGCTTGATGTCGTGGAAAGCATAAGACATGGCCCGTTGAAATGTGGCTCCAGCATTTTAAAGACCAAAAGGCATTTTCTTATATGCAAATGTGCCCCAGGGACAAATAAAAGCTATCTTATGCTGGTCCTTTGGATGAATAGTGATTTGATTATAGCCCAAGAATCTGTCCATGAACGAAAAAATTTGATTACCCGCACATTCATCAATGATCTAATCAATAAACGGTGTGGGGTAATTGTCTTTCAGACAAGCCTTGTTCAAATCCCTAAAGTCAATGCATACTTGAATCATTCCTTGTTTTTTGTCTACCGGGACTTGATTAGAAACCCACTTCGTTAAAGGAACAGGGTATATGAACCCTGCCTTGAGCAGCTTTTCAACATCAACTTTAATAGTTGCTGCTTTCCGACGATTTACCGGCCAAAGCTTCTGATGAATTGGCTTGGCGTTTTCATACATCTTGATCTCATGTTGAACTATGGATGGATCAATACCAAGTATTTCCTCATAAGACCAAGCGAATACATCCCGAAACTCCTTAAAAAGGTTGGTGTAAATTTGAATCTCTTTAGGGGAACAATCGGCTCTGATGAAGACATTTTCTATCACATTAGGGTTTCTAGAGATGTTTATGGGTATAGTCTTTGAAATGACCAACATATTACCTTCGACACATATGTGTAATGGAGCCAAAGGGTTTGAGACTATACAAATATCGCTAGTGAGAATATTGGAAAACCTGAACTCAACTTCCTACAATGGAGGAAGAAAGTATGAATGATGGTGTAAATATTCCCATGGTTGATCTACAACTATCATGGATTATATAATTGCTTCCTCATATGGTAAAATTGTATCTAAGCAATCCAGAGTAGAAGTAGAGTCAAGGGTCCAAGCTGGAGCCACATCACCATCTAACTCTTCTTCTAAAAAAGGAGTAGGATGGTTGTCTGCAGAGTTAATGATAGATTGATATCTAAAGCTCTGTTGCAGACATAGGGAATGCCATTCCACCAACTTGTCCTGTCACGCGGAATGAGTTGATCTTGCGGACAAGATAGACCTTCCTAGAATCTAATGAAGACCTAATGACAAACAAACCAACCAGACACTATCTTTCTCTAAATGTGCTTTATAAATAATGGAAAACAAATGTGTTTAA
>APFE031738611.1:73800-117430 GCA_000404065.3 Pinus taeda
AACCTTACAACCTTTGCGTTGACGCTGTACAAGCTCCTCCTAGGGTCCAACAAGAAGTCTTCTCTACTTTGACAAGTTTCACTCACTCCCCAATGAAGCCAAAAAGGTATGTGATCTCTCCTCTTAAGCTCAAATAGGAAGTCTTAACTTCACTAGCATTTACCCTCAAAAGTTCAGCTTCTAACCTCCCTGGCCACTCACTCAATGCCTCAATTTATAGTGCAATGGAGATTAGTTACCAGGTCCTCCTTCAAAGGGATAGAATCCTCCTTCAAAGGGATAGCTTCTCTCAACAAGGGATTAGTTCCTCCTATTATGGGATGCATGAACCACTTGGAGCGAACAATCCACGTAACAAATGCTTCTAGAAAACTCTAGAATTAACCCAAGATGAGTTTTTTAAGATAAAAATTGTGCCTTTTGACTTTCACAGGGGTACGCACCCTCCCCTTTACATACAAAGCGTATCAGTATGTAGACATTCTGAACAAAAGGTGCGGGCCCGCAGGCAAAAGTGAGAGAAAGTGCGGAACCAGAGTTACATTGCTTTTTTGATGTCTTTTCTCTCATTTCTAAAGCTTGTTCTGAAGAGCTGAGGTTTGAGACTTGCTTAGGAAGCTGGTATAGGTGGTGATAGACCTACACTGACTGCAAATAATCAAGGTGACGATATTTTTGTGTAACATGTCCTTCATCTAATGTGGTCGTAGGTGAAGGTAAGGTCCAAGGGTATGAAAAATAACAAGTTCGAAATAACTCTTCCCGTGAAGGACCTTGGGATGATGAAATTGCATTAATTATGGATACAGGAGGGGGAAGATCAAATATACCCATCAATTAAGAGTACATCTTGACCCCTAGACTCTCAATAGGTTGACGAGGGTTATCCACCATTGGAACAGTAGAATCTGAAGGTGCACGGGGATCACCTAGAGAATAATCCTATTGATCAACTTTAGCAATTCTCCCCTCATGAGGAAAACAGAGGATGCAGAATAAAGATGACACTATGGAATCCATCTGATAAATCCAATTTTGTCCTAAGAGGAGATTGTAATTGAGGTTGGCATCAATGATTTCTACTTCAATATTAATGACCTTTCCTCCAACACATATAGGAAAGATCAGGATAATCACGAGTGGCCTATGAGAATGTCCGTCAAATGCAGTCAAGAGAGTAGGTGAAAGAACGACTGTAGGTGATCCAATTGCCTTACAACACGACATAGACATGACACACATGGAAGCTCCCTCATCTATAACCATCCAAAAAATATTGGTTTTCTGGTAAGTAGACTTTATTTGGAAAGCCATATGATGAGGAAATCTCTTTTTTACATTGAGCATGTCAAAAGTGAGCACTAAAGAATATTTTCGATCTACTGCCATGATTGTTGAAAGCAATGCACTTCTTTGAGTGGGACATGACTGGAGTACCTCCAATGTGGACATAGCACATGGAATTTGGGCCAGATCTTCTACAATCAAGTAGTTAGAGGCTGCCCTAGCATTAGGGTTAATATTCACGCACTTTGTGAAACCTTTTGGTATCCGAGGTATAGATTCAATAGAGGGTTGCTCAAAATGAAGTTGTTCCATAGTGTCAGGTATATATTTTGCCTTAGACACTTCTATTTCACCATAATCGCATGCTCGTGTAGGAACATCAATGTGATAACTCATCATGAAAACATTTGAAGAATTATCCCCTTCTTGGTTGCCCCCTGAGGAGGTACCAGGGTTCGAATTTGCACCAGCAAGAAGTTGCTGCCCTTGGGAAAAAGGGTTAGCTAAAATAGCTTGGGGGCTAGAAGACCCTTTCTATGCTAACAAGCACTGAGCATCTTGAATTTTTGGGCAGAGGTGATTCAAATGATATCTAGTACATAACTTGCACGGAAACTTAACATTTTTCTTAGACTTTGTTCTACCCTCACTGGGACCATTGCCAGGTTTGTTTGCATTACTTTTCCCATCCTGATTTTTCATTTTACCTTGTCCCTTATTCTTCCCATCAGATTGTGGATTTCCTTTGGGATTAGAGGCTTGGATGACATTTATGGAAGTAGGTTGGGAAATCGAAGGAGTAGATGGTGCAACCTGGTTGGAAGAAGCAATTTACAAAGACAATTGCTGCAATTGGTTCAGAAGGTTCACTGTATTCGCATCAATTGATCCAACTATACCATCAGCATGAGGGCTTGGCTTCAGTTTGGCTACATCAACCATGGATCTAGGAGAATCAGGTAAGATTTTTTGAATAGTCCTAGACTGAGAATATATCAGCTCTAACTGCTGGGTTCAGAAAATAGCCTGCTCCTCCGAATATACACCTTTAGCTTTGATAAGCCTTTTTCTTTGTCTCGATTCCTGGATATCATCCGAAATGTGAGTAGTCGTGTCCTGATGAAAATTGGCCAGAATTTCAATTCCAACTTCATAACGGACATGCAATTGAAAATCATTTAAGAAAATATTAGCCAAATTGGCGAAAGTAGTAAAGGTGCCCCCTGGAAATTCTATATACCATTTAGCCGCATTCCTCATTAAGGTGCACTGAAATAACCTCAACTTGATGGAATCATCAATCCAAGAGTTGGATGAACACCATAAATGGAATGTGGCTACATGGTCACTTGGGTCTTCACCATTCTTCCCTTCGAATTTTGGAATATCCGATGGAAGTTTTGTTGGGACTGGGGGCCAAGCTAGATTGTACCTAATTGGATCATTTTTCAACTTAGTGAAATTTGGCAGATTAAGCGTGGCCAGAAACGGAAGTCATGGAGGATCTGGGGGATTCCACCCAAATTGGGTGGGGTTCCTAGAGGTCTAAAAATAATGACTTGGATTTTGGAAGGCACCAGGTTTCTCGAAGTAACAAGTAGAACCTACTGGACCAAAATGTGACCCTTGTGGTCCAGCAAACTTCAGAGTTTGACCAAAACCTATCGAAAATCCTTTGTAACCCATAAAATTACCCCCTAACAAAGCATTGAAAGGATCCGATAGCCCCTGATAAGGATTCCAAGCATTGGCCAAGGGTTAAAAACTTTGGAAGGAGTTAACCGAAGAATATGGAATATTCCCTTGTTGGTTAAAAAACTGATTCCCAACTCCTATGCCACTAACCGCAGGGTTTGTCCAATTTGGGAATGGGTTACTACTTTGTCATGTAAAAGGAAAATGCATTGATCCAACCGTCAGATTGGAATGTGGTATATGACCACTTCCAAACGGAAAACCCTAAAAAGAGGCCAATCCACTCATCATGGATGTGGAGGCGGTTGATGGCATATTCAAAGGAACTAAAGGAATACCTTGAGAAGGCATTCCAAAAGGGCAGAATCCAAAATTGGATGCAGTTGATTGAGAACTTCCACTTGTTGATGGAATGGATGTAGACCCAAATATATAAGTGCTAGTAGTGTTAGAAGGGATGGAAAAATTCCTTCCTCCTTGTGTAGATATGGGGGTCTACATACTCACAGCACTTGTCATGGATGCCATGCTTCCAGCAGTGGTCATCGAAGGGGTATATGTAGAAGGACCTGGGCTTGAATGCTTGTGAGTCGAAGATTCGACGTATAATACTACGTTAGGATGATCAGGAGGGAGAGGAGAATTTGGAGCCGCAATCGACTCTATAAGCTCTTCTACCTTAATATTATCTTCCGACTGAAAGAGTACTCGAGAAAGAACTGGTGTGGTTCTCTCTAACTTTGCACCGGAACCAGGTTGGTCCTGTGAAATAATGCCCTTACGTGGAGTATCAATATTTGATGTGTCTGCTGCCACTGGTTGGAAACCACTGGCAGGATCATGCCTACGCCTTCTAGTAGAAGGCTCCTGACTCGCATGTTAAAGCCCACGGAGTCTCTGAGATCATCTAGATGGTTGGTCGGCCTCTTTGAATTATTTAACAACTCTACTTAAAGACTCGAGAAAATTAAAAGCTAGGCCGACTAGAAGCACATAACATGCACTAAAATGTCCCTAAAGATATCAGCACTCAAGCACCTTCCAAGTATTTCCGCTTCATGTGATTAGGATCGGACACCAAAATACTAGAAAGTTGATAATCAGGGCCTTCCAAAAATAGATTTAGGTAATTACGCCCTAGGCCTACTAGCGAAGGTATCAGAGGTAGTTACGTTGACCTCCAGACAACAGCATGTGCCAGTGCAAACCCCCAAGCTTTGCAAGGGTGCCCTCCAGAAGTACCATTGAACGTGATGCAACGTTAACCTCAGGTGCCATGGGATTCCCCTTCGCAGCCACCTGTGTAGATCCCTAGAATAGGCAACTAAAGATACCAACTCGTATCAAAAGTTGGGTGGAACAGTCGTGAGGTAGGATCCAACAAGTAAGAGAGGGGGTATCTCTCGTCCTTATCTTCACAGACCCTCGTGCTTAACTCCCAGTCATGGAGCTTTCTTGGTCTCCCTAATGCTATTGGATTTCACTCTTTAATCAGACTTCTATGTTTTACAATTCAGAGTAGCCTTGGAGAGCTTACTCTCTTCTTCCCTAATCCAAGGCCCTAAATAAACCTAAAACTTGTTGGTGTATTCTGATGACAATACAAAAAGTTCTAGTTTATTTTATTAAGCGCTTGATTTTAAGTGGCTGTTCTTTTAAGTCAAGGGTTTGATGGAAATGAAACCAATGGTGTTCATATGATGAAAAAGAAATTAATGAAAATCTAACTTATATGAAATGCAATCGTTTGTTCTTCGATGAAAAGAAACTTCTACTTGGGTTCTCAGAAACTTCTATAACGCAAAAACTTTAGCTTTTCCTTCTTTAAAGCACACTCGACACTCACAAAAAGTAAAAAGACTATTGATGCTTAATAATGCAAAACTACCCTAATGCAAGGTGTACATGATAATGCAAAATTCTAGATTGCTCTAAAAAGAAATGAAAGCAATTGTTTATCACTTCAATAAGCCAACTCAAGTGTTTGAGAAGAATACAAGTTTCAAATACAAATTTTCCTCCAAACAAGAAAGGCAAGTCTTGAAAAATCCCAATTCACTTTCACAAAACCAAAAAAACCAAAATCACTTGGCAAAGAAAACAGAAACAATGTTTTGCAAAATCTTTTCTTTTTCCAAAAACAATCAAAAGCAAATTTTTGAAAGCACTCAAAATGTCACTAAAACTCAAGGACCGAAAAGAAGGTACAAGGAGCCTACATAAGTTATAAACTCAAAAGTGAATGAAAAACTTGAGTAAAATACCTCAACTTGCACCAAACGACCCAAGTAGTGACAAAGAGATTGAAAAACGGATCAAGAAATCACTAAATAAACCTTTCAAATTCATCAAAACAAAAAATTACTAAGAAGCAAGAAAAGTAATGAGGCCACCAAATGACAGAAAGCTAAGCAAGCAGACCAATAACAAAGCTTGACACCAAGATTGAAGATAGCCTGCTGTTTTGGAGAACCATAATCAACCAAGAACCTCTGAAAGAAGTCTTGTGCGTCAAAAGATCAATCAAGAACTCACTCAAAAGCAAACCTAGGCCAAAACTTTTCAAAGCAGAAGAGACTTCAAGATAGCCAGCTTGCAGAAAAATAAAACTTCTCAGACATGAAATGATCAAGCAGAGCCCAAACAGACCACTCAACAAACCTTTCCAGACAGAGAGATTTAAAAAAACTATGTAAAAAAGGGTATACGCAACTGTGTCTAAGCACAGAAGCATGTATACGCGATTCTAATAAAGGAAACATGTGTATATGCGGTTTCACTTCATAGAAACTAGCGTTTGTACGCTATTGCAAGAAAATTAAACAACGTATACCAAACTTTACAAGAAAAATAAAAAAGAAAGCCAAATCAAAATGATCAAACTTAGGGTCTGAGGTGCTACTAGACCAATAAATACTGTCACAACAAGAAAACTGAGAATTAAACCTTGAATGACACTAGACAACCTAAACTAGGTATAACAAGAGTGTTATCCCCAGTGGAGTCACCAATTCTGTTACGGGAATGATTACCCTAGGGTTTTGGGTTAGAACCGCAACAGAGCAAGAGAAAACTACAGAAAGAAACACTCAAACAACTCAGGCAACATGCTTATTTAAACAAACTATGCGAAAATGAACGTACCCGAATGTCCTTCGTTTAGGTAGTTCTAGCAAGGGTTCAGACCCTCTGCAACTCCTAATGATCTTCAAACCTGAAAATCAACCAATTCGAGCATACATAGCAGCATATAGATAAAGCATCTTAATGAAATTAACTTTGTGTCATATAAGCAATTGATCAGTTATACCTCAAAATAACATTAACACATGGAAATACTACTTGATGCATAAACACAATTAATCTCAAGAACAAGAAAATGTTTCCTTTTATTGTAGAAAGCTATAAGTAACATGGAAATAATTCACCTGAATCGTCTTCTTCCGGCTCCAAGTGGAACCGTCCTCCAGGTCCGTCTAGCCCCAACCTTCAATAGCCTTCTTCCATAACCAATACCATGATATCTCAAGCAAGTGGGAGAATATCAACACTCAAGGAAACAAGGGTTTCCTGAAACCAAGGGAAGTGTTTGAGGCATAGGGATACCTCAAACTTAGTCAGGGGATAATATCAATGTAATAACTCTATCTCCTTTTGTCCTCCTTAAGGCCTTCCCATCTATTTATATTTCTCCCAAGTAGTTTTTTAGTTGGGAAACAGTTGGACCACGGGCACTAGGAGATAATCAACAGGTAAAACTGGTGAACTTCACCCATAGTTAAGGAAATTTAATTTTTTTAAGTGTTTTAACACATATACGCTAGTGGGGTATTGACTAACCCACGTGTACATGCTTTTATATTAGGGAAACGTAGCGTACAAGAAGTAAAACACTATTTTTAAAATATTTGGACTAACTCTGGAAGGAGGGGTTTCCCTAGGCCATAAATGAAGCATCACAAATACCAAGAGGTGGCAAATGGAGCTATAACACATATGGAAGTAGATCTTAGGGTGGGAAGAGGTTAGATATGGATGACATGATCATATATGGCATTTTCTTAGACACTCCAGATAAGAGAGGTTGTGGACACAGGTACTATTCTAGTTCTAGTTTTGACAGGTACTATGATCGTAATCATTATCACCCTTACCGAAGGAGTGACAGGGGCTATTTTCTAGATGGTTTTAAGAAAGCTAAGCCACCTACTTTCAATGGATATTTGAAGAAGTTTCATGATGCAAAGACTTTGTTACTTGGGATGAATAATTTCTTTCAAATACATGAGCACACAAAGAATATGAAGGCTAGAATTTCTATCTTCAACCTCAAAGAGAAAGCAGACATATGGTGGGAAGATGTAAAGTAGTTCAGAGACATCATGAAAAAAGCATTGAGTTGGCATGAATTAGAGAGAATTTTCAGGAAGAAATACTTTTATCAAAGGCACTATGATAGAAAAACCAAGGCATTTTATGAGATACATATGGGATTGATGATAGATGAGGAGTATACAACTAAGTTCCGAGAGCTATTGAGGTATGTACCATATCTTAAGGATGAAAAGGCCAAAGCTCATAGATTTTTAAATGGATTTCAATTAGCATTTAGAGATCGGATTGAGTATGATGAGCGTTGATCACTTGAGGAAGTTATTGGGAATTTGAAGCATTTCTATGAACAATCAAAATGTAAGAGATAATATCAGCAAGGATGCAAATGGAAATATAAAGATAAATTTGAAGGTAAATGGTAACCAAAAAGAATAAGGCCTTAGAATGCATAAGAGAAAAAAAAATGTTGCACCATACAAGAAGTTCAACATAGCTAGACAGGGACATGCGTCATAGCAGTAGAGTAGAGGTGATGGTACAAGACAGTTGGAGTGTTGGACTTGTGGTAAGGAAAATATTAAGAGGGATTTTATGTAGAATCAAGGTGGTAGGCCTCATAACTATATTGTACAAGAGGCTCAAACAGTTGGGGATGTTTGGAAAAGCATTCCATGGATTTATGCAATGCTGGATAACAAGCAGGCAAAGCACTAGGAAAATATTATCGAGTTGGGTGGTAAGATTTGCGAGAAATTTGATTCCATTTTGGTTGACCCTGGATCTAATTATAGTTATGCTAGTCATGCCTTGGTGGATAAGTGTTGTATGAATTAATAATTTCATGTAGAATTCTCGTTAGTGAATTTTACTACAGGTACAAAGGAAAGGGTTTATCATTAGGTAAGGTCTTATGCTTTTGAGTTGAATGGTATGCCTACATCAACACATTTGAATGTATCACCATTGGGATCATATAGTATTCTTTTTGCCATGGACTGATTGTATCTTCATAAGACCAAAGTGTATTGTTATGACAAGTCCTTTGAGTGTTTGGATAAACATGGAGAACAAAGAGTCTTACAGTGTAAGAATAAGGCAACATTAGTTAGAATGATGCCAGTTATGCAAGAAAAATAAAGTCACAAAAAGGGGTGTGTGTCACTTGTAGTACATAATTATAGTGATAAAGGTAAGGATGTTGAGGATGCAAAGGTATTGAGCACCCGATCTTACAACAGTTTTAGGACGTATTCCCTATAGATATTTCAAAGTTTCCACCTCACAGGGAAGTGGATTTTTCTATTGATTTTGTACTAGGGGTAGCACTAGCATAAAATGAACCTTATAGGATGAGCACATCAGATTTAGTCAAGTTAAAGTTGTAGTTGAAGGGAATGCTTGAAAGGGGATACATTAGGAAAAGTGTATCACCGTGGGGTTCACTGGTATTGTTTGTGAAGAAGAAGGATGCTACTCTCAGGCTATGCATCGATTACAGGAAGTTGAATAAGGTAACCATAAAGAACATATATATGTTGAGGGTTGATGACTTGTTTAATCAATTGAAGGGAGAAACAATGTTTTCAAATATTGATCGACGATCAGGATATGATCAGGTACACATTAAGGAAGAGGAAATATACAAGACAACTTTCAAAAATAGGTACGGTCATTATGAGTGTGTTGTAGTTCCATTTGGTTTGACTAATGCTCCAACTACCTTTATGTGCTAGATGAATAGTGTTTTAAGTCCTTATCTGGACAAGTTTGTTATTGTTTTCATTGATGACATATATAAGACAACTTTCAGAACTAGGTATGATCATTATGAGCTTGTTGAAGTTCCATTTGTTTTGACCAATGCTCCAGCTACGTTTATGTGCTAGATGAATAGTGTTTACGTCCTTATTTTGAAAAGTTTGTTATTGTATTCATTGATGACATCTTGATATATTCTAAGAATGAGGAAGAACATGTCTTTCATTTAGCAATAGCATTGATATTGCTAAGAGAGCATCATTTGTATACCAAGCTTAGAAAATGTAGTTTCTTTCAGACATAGGTACATTATTTGGGAGATGTTGTTTCCAAGGAAGCTATAACAGTGGATGCAGAGAAGATAAGAGCACATTAAAGTTAGTCAAGTTGAAGTAGCAGTTGAAGACAATGCTTAAAAAGGGATACATTAGTAAAAGTGTATCACCGTGGGGTTCACTGGTATTGTTTGTGAAGAAGAAGAATGGTAATCTTAGCCTATGCATCGATTACAGTAAGTTGAACAAGGTAACCATCGAGAATAGATATCAGTTGCCAAGGATTGATGACTTATTAAATTAGTTGAACAGAGCAACATTGTTCTCAAAGATTGATCTGAGATCAGGATATGATCAAGTACACCTTAAGGAAGAGGACATATACAAGACAATGTTTAGAATTAGGTATAGTTATTATGATCTTATTGTAATTCCATTTGGTTTGACTAATTCTCCAACTACCTTTATATGATAGATGAATAATGTGTTACATCCTTATCTGGACAATTTTGTTATTGTATTCATTGATGACATCTTGATATATTCTAAGAATGAGGAAGAACATGCCGAGCATTTAGAAATAGTGTTGATATTGCAAAGATAGCATCAATTGTATACCAAGCTTAGCAAATGCAGTCTATTTGAGACATGGTACATTGCTTGGGACATGTTGTTTCCAAGGAAGGTATAATGATGGATGCAGAGAAGATAAGAGCTATCACGGAATGGGAACCTCCTAGAAATGTTGATGAGGTAAGATCATTCATGGGGTTAACAGGTTACTATAGGAGGTTCATTAGGAACTTCTCTTGCATTGCATATCCTATTATGTCATTGGAAAGGAAAGGTAATAACTTTGAATGGACAAAGGAATTTGTAGCTAGTTTTGAGCAATTGAAGCGGTTGTTGACAAATCCTCTATTATTAAATATTGTAGATCTGGACAAAGAATTTGTGGTATGCATGTATGCTTGAAAGAGAGGACTTTGTGGTGTCCTTATGCAGGAAGGAAAGGTAGTGTGCTATGAGTCACAAAAACTGAATGCGCACGAGAAAAATTATATGACACATTATCTTGAGCTAGTAGTGGTCATCCATGCGTTGAATATTTGCAGGAATTATCTTCTTGGCAGGAGGTTTGTATTGATGAGTGATCACAATGGGTTGAGATAATTATTCAATTAGCCAAATGTGAATTCCTGGCAAGATAGATGGTTTGCTAAGATCAGTGATTTCGAATTTGAAATCTAGTACATCAAGGGTAAAGAGAATAGGGTTGCAGATGCTCATAGAAGGAAAATACAAGTGAATTATATAGCAGCTATGAGTTCTTATGGGATAGACTTACAGGATCAGATCTTATAGGCAGGTTAGAAAGATGACAGGTATAAGGATCTTATGGAAAAATTATGGTAGGGTACACGTGGTCACGATGTGGATTATTGTCTTAAAGCAGATGGCTTGATCCAATTTAGGGACAGGATATATGTGTCCGATAGTAGTGAGATCAAGAAGACTATCTTGAGAGATTTTCATGTGAAACCATATTCAGGTCACTGTTGGCTTGAGGGGGCCTGACCCAGGTTAAGAATTAATTATCCAAACAAATCCCTACACTACTAGCCCTTTTGGCATTAGCCCACAGAGCACGGACCGAAGTCTCACCCGAAGCAATATGGGGGGATGCTGGAACCAAGTTTCTGCACCCTAAGATGGTCGTGATGTCAGTTTATTCCCCTTATTTTTGCTTTCACGCAAGTCACTTTTTCCTAGGGCTTTCCAGACAAGCCCTCTATTCCACCCTTCAAAACCTCCACGAAAGGGTACGATTGCCCTTCGCATAGCCCTAACCTGGGGCTTAGGTACTTTTGCGCTGTTATGGTAGTGTACTGTGCAGATTCCTAAACTAGTCTAAGTGTCTTACTTATCTCATTAGATAATCACGGTTAGTATAACGCAAATAGATATCCTTAATTGCGTTCAGTTATCCAATGTAATTGCATTCATTCACGCATCATATAATCATTAAAAAGGGAATTCATACATAAAATGACAAGATGCATTAATTGGAAATAAAGACATAGAATTGCAAAATACTCTTCTTTATTGATATTTCCAAGTAATTATAGACTCTATCCACCCTGTGCACACAACTGCAGGAGTTTGCACGCTCAACTACATACTTCCACCCTAGGCCTCTATGCACTCACTTGTAGATCCTCTACTTAAGCTACAACTTGAAACTTAGACCTCTTACTTCAGAGCTATGACTCTCTTATCTTGTGTGTCTCTAAAACTACCTAGAGCTTAGCTCTTTTTATATAATCCCATGGTTATTGCATTCACTGTCACCAGACTGTGCGGGAGTGCAGCATTTCATGTAGCTACTAGATCCTAGATGCAAATGGATGTATACTGTTATCGAGGTACCATATTCAATTGGTGTGAGGTTGTGTTGGCGAATGTAAAAGGCCAACTAACCAGAGCAAAGAATGGACAACTAAAAAACTTTGGATACGGTTTCCTGGTTGTGAACTTTGGTCTAGAGAGGGTCCCTATGCTGATCCCACAATAGCTTTCTGTTGAGGCTGGTCTTCCTCGAGAGCCTAGGATAATGCATTGGGTTGCAGTGATGGCCCATCATCCTGAGGAGGGTTCAGAGGTTGTTCGATTTCTGCCTGAGTATTTTCGTTGGTTGAGGAACCAAATTTTTGTGATTCAAGATTTTCCATATGTTGGGATGTATTATCGTAGTGACCCAGACATGATTCTTCCACCAGGAGAGCAATGGGATGATTCAGGTAAAATAATTTTCAACACTTTCTAAGTTTTAACTATTTTTTTTATTGTTTAAATTGTCCAAAACTGACAATAAAATTTTTTAAATGCAGATGTGGGTCCATGACGACCAGTCGCTCTCTAGCCTTATGAGAGGAGACACCCAGCTGTAGTAGTACCGGCCCCATAGGACCAATCTACAGAGATCCTGACCGATTTGGAGAATCATCTAGAGCGTTTGACTGCAGATATTCCAGAGACTGGCATAGATGATATTCCACTTAGGTTACAACGATATGTGATTGGGATCTCAGGACCTTTTAGGAGGTTCCTTTGTAGGGTGGCCCGAGCAGTGGTTTCTTATCGTGATCATCACTAGGGATAGGATGATCGCTTTTGTAGATTCACATGACATTTTTTCCTTTTTGTACTATCATTTTTGCCGATCATAAGGTGTTTTTCAACCTATGATCAAAGACGATGTATATTTGACACACTTCTTCTATGCTATGATATATCATTATTACCGACAATCTTGTGTAACATGTTATTGAATGTTTTAAATTTACTGTTTTGATTATTGCAAATGTCTATTTATCATACGAGAAGCAACTGCATCTGCTAATGCATTTAAATGTCTTTGAATATGTTGATATTTAATGTAATCAAATTCACATTCCAAGAGACGAACTCTTAAAAATAACCTTAATAACGCTGGATTTCTAATGGCATAAAACCTGTTAAGTTGTAATACAACGAGTTTAGAATCTAACCTAACAATCAAACTTCGAATCCCAAATGAGATGGATTCAGATAATAACACAATCATTGCACTATACTCTGCAATGTTATTTATTGTTTGACCGAGGCTTACCCCATGCAGAGATACTAACTCATCAGAGGGTGAATAGATAACCCAAGCTGCAGAAGAAATGTTCCATGTACTATGACAAGCACCATCAGAAAAACCAATGTATGTTTGAAGAGATGTTGACATCTACAATATCAAGAGTAAAATCAAGATAAGCAGGAATAATGATAAAATAATTCTCTAAACTAGGCACACTTTTCTAATCTAAAACACACCAACTATAAAGAAACTAATCTAACAAAAATCTCCACATTGAAATTTAAGCATTCAGATAAAGCCCATTTCTAGGTTTACCCAAAGAGATACTATTAAAATCTACCAATTCATAGACCCCTTTTGCCAGCTTTCGCTTAAAAATATAAGGACCATGCCACATAGGTACAAATTTTCCAGCCCCTAGCTTATTGTTTGCTTGATCATATAGTAAAACTAGGTCTCCTTCAAAAAAATTACGAGGTGTACATTTCGGTCATACTGAGCTTTTATCCGTTTCGCATGAGTTTCGATTGCTAATGCAATAGTGCATCGATTCTCATCTAACTGAGCTAAGTACAAAAAATGTTTCTTCTCTTCAAAAGTGGCTGGGAGTAATTCTATGGCTATTTGTAATGACGGAATTTCGCATTCAATAGGTAACATTGCTTCCAAACTATAAACCAATTGAAAATGAGTGAAACCAGTTGATGTTTTCACTGAGGTTCGATATGCCCAAAGTGCTAAAAATAACATGTTATGCCAATTCGACCTATGAATACCAATGATTCGTTGGATCATAGTGACTAGAACTTTATTGATAGCTTCAACCAGACCATTAGCCTGTGGGTAATATGGAGTAGAACTATTGTGATGCAGGCCAAGTTGATCTGCCAGTTCAGTCATCATGATGTTTCGAAAATGACTTCCATGATCAGTAATAATAGTTGAGGAACACTGAATCTAGTAATTATATGATTGAATACGAAAGTTGCAGCAGTTTTGCCGTCTACCGAAAATGTAGGCATCACCTTGGCCCACTTAGTAAAATAATCTACCGCTAGGATGATATACACATGTCCCCCGGCTGAGTGAGGGTTACATGTAATAAAGTCAATACCCCACTTTGTGAAAGGACCAACGACAATTATAGGGTGGAGAGGAGTGGGTGGTGCATGCATCTTACAATAAAAAATTTGACAATTGTGGCATTTCCGGACTACATAGATACAATCTTTGAATAAGGATGGCCAGGAATAACCAGCGCACAATATCTTTTGGGCTGTGGCATACCCAGACATATGACCGCCACATGCTAATGAGTTAGACAATGTCAGAAAACAGAATCTGCCCCACGACGATAGAGTGTATCACCAATAATATTCTATTGTTGGGATTGGAAACGTATTTTTCGTCGCTGAGATCATGAGATTTTAGGCCGAAAAGATTGGGTTTGGAGATAAACAATAATATCTCCATACCATGGATCAAGAGTACTGATAAGAAACAAGGATTCATCCGCAATGGGTTCTTCCACCACAGTTTCAGTATCAGTACGCGGGAAATCACACATCAATTCCGCAAAAACCAAAGATTTCTTAGCCTTGGATTTTTCAAATTCCAAGTCAAATTCCTGTTGGATAGCTATCCATTTGGAATACTTGCCCCCTAGCAATTGTTTGGTCAGGATGTACATCATAGGGTTACAGTCATAAATTACCGTGGTTTTGCGTAATAAGATGTAATGATGAAATCTTTGGATAGCTTGAACAGCTGCCAAGGCCAATTTCTCCACATGCAAATATTTAAGCTCAGCTGGATTCAGAGTTCGACTAAGATAGTAAATCACATGTTCATTGTTGAATTGATCTTCCTGAACTAAAACCATCCCAATGGTAGAATGAGAAGCGGCGAGGTACAAAAAGTAATCCTGGTTGTAATTGGGAGAATGCAATAATGGTGCATGGGTTAACACGTGTTTAAGTGCATCAAAAGATTTGTTAGCTATCTCATCTCAAAAGAATGGAGTATTATGTTTCAACAACCTGGTAAAACCTTTTGTTATCTTGGTGTAGTTAGGAATGAAATGATGTAAAAAAATTTCTTTCCCTTGCAAACTTTGGAGTTGGCGAAGAGTTGAAGGAGGAGGTAATTTGATGATCGCTTCAACCTTCAAGGGATCGACACGAATGCCAGCTTTTGAAACGAAAAATCCCAGTAAACGACCTATTTCTACAGAGAATACACATTTGTGTGGATTCAACCTAATTCGATAATGCCTACATCTCATAAATATAGCTCGTAAATGAGTGAGATGATCGGCTCTACGTAATGAGTGGGTAAGTAAATCATCGAGATAAGGTTGCACAATGTGCTTGATATCATGAAATGCATAAGACATAGCCCTTTGAAAAGTTGCTCCAGCGTTTTTCAATCCAAAAGGTAATTTGCAATAAGCAAAAGTCCCCCATGGACAAATGAAAGTCGTTTTAGGTTGATCAACAGGGAGTATGTTAATTTGATTGTAACTGGAAAAACCATCCATAAAGGAGAACATTTCACTACTAGAACAATCATCAATAATTTGATCGATATAGGGGGTTGAATAATTGCCTTTAGGACAAGCTCAATTAATATCCCTATAATCGATACATATTCTTATTGTTCCTTGTTTTTTGTTAATAGGAACAATATTCGATACCCAATCCGTTAAAGGAATTGGATAAATGAAACCTGCTCGAATAATTTCTCAACTTCATCTTTAATAGCAGCAGCTTTTCTTGGATGTATCTGATGCAAACATTGCCGGACAGGTTTAGCATCCGGGTAACTTTTAATTTCATGGACAACAATTGATGGATTGATTCCTGGCATTTCTTCATATGACCAAGAAAACACATCGCAGAATTCTTGAAATAGGGCTTTATAAGTTTGGATTTCATCATCCGTACAGGAAGCACCTATATGAATGTTTTCAATAATTCTAGGTTTAACTGAAATGTCAATAGGAACTGTTCGAGAGATATTTCCCAAATTTAACTCAGAATTAGGATGTTGCAATGGATTTTGTGGTTCTTTGAGATAGTCAGTAGTAAAAATAGATGAAAAATCATTTTCAAAATGATCAAGCTCAAGTAAAAACAAAGATCGATGATGAAGATCTTCCCATGGTAAATCATCAACAGACAAAAGTTCACGAATCTGCTCATCAGTATGAATAGGCTCAGAAAATGTTGTTGAAGCTGAGGTTGATATTGAAAGTGATTCTCCATGGACCACATTCATTGGATCAGTTTCGGTTGAACAAGAGTCAAAAAATGACTGTACGGCCTGATATGCAATTTCAATGAGACTCAAAGGCATCGCGCCATTAAATGAATCCACCTCAGAATCAGAAAGTACTATCTAAGGATCATTAAAAGTAATAGTGTTCGATGAAATCATATGAATATTTGCAATAGGAGGTGATACGTTAGGAGGAGGGAAGGCTAGTAAGCCAGAATCTTTAATCAAACCTACCCAACATCCTTGTAAGGGATAGTTGTTTTACCTACACGCTGAATACTATCTAAAGAGGTTGGGGTCGGATGAGAAATAAGTTAGCTGGTCTATTGTAATGATCTTTCCATTATGAAGAAACTTGATAAGCTGAAAGACTGATGAAACAATAGCAATCATAGCATAAGACCAACTGTGACCCAAGAGAAGGTTGTAATCTAGAGGGGCATCAACCACGTCCACATCTAGATTTACAATTTTTCCTTTGACCCCTATAGGTAAATCCTACAAAATACCAAAAGGATGGAACCCTCGACCATCAAAAGCCTTTAGAATTTTCGGAGACTGATTGAGTGTAGGAGAACCAAGCGATCTCCAACACTGGATCGACATAATACACGTAGAAGCTCCCTCATCAATCACAGTCTGAAAGCAAGGTCTGTTTTTGACTAACACTGGAATCTAGAAAGCCATTTGATGAGGTAGGTGGGGTGTACTATTCTCTAAATCGAAGATTATTAGGTTCGAATCCTGAATATCAATAGCTCCTATAGCAGACAATAGTAATTTACGTTGTGCTGGGCATGATTGCAGCACTTCCAAAGCCGACATTGCTGAAGGGGAAATAGCTAAGTCTTCAACAATGTTATAATTCTGAGTAGCTCTCGCATGTGGATTGAAAGCTGATTTCCAAAGTATACTTTAGCAGGTGATTGATTACTAAGTTAGGGTTAGGTTTCTCGATCTATAGCGGATCAGAACCAGGAGGAGTTGTAGTTGATGGGTTTGAATTAGATGATTCTGCTTCTTTACCACCAATAGGATTTTTACTACCATAATCTTGCGATCATGTCACAATCCTGACATGAGACGTCATCATAATCGGTTCTTCTAAGGCATTTGAGGAAGAACCAATAATCTTACTATCTTGATTAGGAAAAGAATCCTTCAAGAAAATAGGTATTTGAGAACCTTTGACGACTTTCAAAACCTATGCTCGATGTGGGCAGTCTTTGGGAAAATGATCCTCATCACAAATGAGACAAGGATAGCGAGGTTTACGTTTCTCATCAGTAGATTCAATTTTATCTGTTTTCTCTTTTGAGTTTTGTTTGTTTTTCTTCTTCCCCTTCTTTTTACCACCGGATTTTGATTTGGCCATAGATGATTCTACGACATGGATATCGACAGAAATTTCAGCGGAAGAGTCTCCTGTCGGGGAATCTGGTAAAGTTATAATAGGAGAAGAATTCTTTGAAGATTTATTCTTGATTTTAGTACTAACTAAACCAATCATACCATCAGTAGCATGAGACCCTAAAGGAGCTGCAGTTATTTGATTGTGTTTCGGAAGATCAGGGATTTTTTCATGTAAAATACTTAACTGCGTATAGACGAGGTCAAGGTACTGAGCCTGAGCAATGACTTTCTCTTCAGTAACAACTCCTGCCTTAGCTACATCTTCAATGATTTTAGGTAACAATGATTTAACAAACCATTCCGCTAAAATTTGATCTGGAATAAAAACTTTCACTAAATGCCTTCTACGTCGCCATTCATGAATATGATCAGAAATATATGTGGACGTGGATTGTTTTAGTGAAGTTAACAATTTTGTGCCATTGTCGTATCTAACAGGCAACTGAAAATGAGTTAAGAAAGAAGTAGCTAACTAACTAAAATTATAAAAAGAGCCTCGTGGTAACTCAATGTACCATTTGGCAGCAAGACCAATCTGAGTTCGTTGAAAAAGACGTAAGTGAATTGAATTATCAATGATGGAATTAGATGCACACCAGAGGTGATAAGTCATCACATGATTTGATGGATCCTCACCTGACTTACCCTTGAACTTTGAGATATCACTGGGAAAATTATTAGGCATTGGCAACCACTATGGAAGATAGTAAATCGGATCGTTTTGTAAGGCACGACAAATCAGGTAAATCCAAAGTTGCAATAAATGGTAACTGACGGTTAGGGTCATGAAACCCTTGGGTAACAAGACCAGCCCTAGGAGGAGGATATACAGGATAACCTAGAATTGGATTTTCATTAGGAATATTATAACTTCCTGGAAAACCAGGATTAACAGGACCAATCTAGGGTTGTTGAGGTTGTTGATAAGTATAGCCAGGGTACAGTTGATACTAATAAACTGGGTTTTGTACAGTAGGACCAAATTGGTACTATCCCTGGTACAATTGATAAGTGAATTGCCGTTGACTTGTGACAACCGTATTTGGACCAGCTTGTCCTATAGGCATCTAGACTGAAGTCTGAACTGTAGGTCCTGACTGTGGTAAAGAGGCTTGAGGAGTTTGCATTGCTGCAGGAATAGTAGAAACTGGAGCTACTGATGCTCTAGAAACAGGTGTGGTAGGTTGAATAGAAGCTGCAGTAGTTGCAGTAGCAGTTTGAGGCGGAGTTCGAGGCGGACTAGGCCCAGGCTGCTGAACTAAACTCGGTGCAGAAGTTTGAACAGTAGGCTAGACAGGTTGCTGGGTTGGACCTGAAACTAAAGGTTGTCTAAGTTGACTTGATAACTACATATTAGGTTGCATAGTCTGTTGAGTTTGAGATTGATCCCATACCATATTCATTCTAGGGTATGGACCCATAAAAGGTTGTACATATGGAGGACCATAACCGGGTTGAATGTAGGGCTGATAATTAAGTGGTACATTTCCAGCTCCTTGTACAAATGGTTTACGAGAAGGTGGTTGGAAACCTTGAGATGGGTACTGACCTTGAAGTTGATAACCTTGAGGCACATACTGAAACTGGGGTTGACCTTGACGTATATATTGATACTGGGGTTGACCTTGAGGTATGTACTGAGTTTGAGGTTAACCTTGAGGTATGTACTGTCTTTGAGGTCTTCCCCCAGGCGGTAACTGACTACCTTGAGGTTGCCCCCCAGGCGGTAACTGACTACCTTGAGGTTGAGGATTTGGAATACTACCAGGCATCATAAGGATTTCTTCTACGCTAAACACTTGAGTTCTATTATTACCAGTTGCTAGCTCATGTTCGATTGGTTGAGGAGATGTTCCTGAAAAAGTACCAGTGAGTGACTGGTACCTCGAAGGAACATAAGGACTGCCATATAAAAATGTTTCCAGTGTTTGGGAAAACATAGATGACTGCCTTGACATATTCAACGGATGATAATAATGTCTAGGTGTTGGACGAAAAGGAATTCGAGGTGGTGAAAAACTAAGGCCCATGTTTTCTAAAAAAAATTTCAATGATACGTACCAAGCATCACTCCTAAAAGGACTGTATAAAATTGATTCACACTCCCTAAGTTCTATAGTTGGTTGACTTTCGGGAAGAATTATGTCTTCGTCCAGACTGAAAAGTTCTTCAATAAAAATGAGGCCAGAAGGAAGATTTTGGGTAATGATAATTTCTACCCTAGGTGAACCAGGACCACTAGAAGTTGGAGAAGCAAATCTTGAATATGGAGTAGCAACGGGTTCAGTTTCAGGCTCAGAAATTTCAGGTTCTTCAGCTAATTCACTGGTAGGAGAAATACTACCAGTAACTTCGGAAAATCAAATTGGTTCAGAAATATACTCTGTTGTTTGTACTTGATAATCAGGATAAACAATTAAAGATGACTCTCCAGCTTCTGGTGACCCAACTCTACTGTCACTAGGTGATACAAGAGCTCGTATCCCTTCAAGCTAGCTTGGGGTATACTCAGGAGGTTGCCCCTAGAGTCTATGAGATTGTCTTAGTAATTCAGCCATGATTAAATATTTAATTACTCACATGCAAACAAAGAAAAATTTCAATAAAACCACCTAAAGTCTCTAAGGAAACAAACAATTGAAACACACACCTAAAAAATCTAAGAGTTCAAACCACACACAAACAGTAACTTCCCATACTAAAAACACTAGTTGGTGATGAAATCCAACATCGTAGAATTCTAATACAGAAAGGGTGGTTGGAATAGTTACCCTGACAACCTGCTTAATGAAACAGACTGGCAAAATTTTCTTCACAAAACCATCTTGAGTGAAGAGAACCCCCTAGAGAGTCTAAGTGAGTCTAGTCGACGTCTACTCTAGGTACAGTGAGACCCATCCTTAACTGTCACCTTAGGAAATAATCTTAAGTTTATGGACACTATGATTACCAACAACAACAAATAAAACTGGGGGAACAGTCTACGATCCGATCTATGTGAAAAGGAAAAGTAACAAAGCTCAATCCCCTTGAAGGCTCCTCAACATGATCAATTCGAGGTTTACCAACAAGTGACCCCAGGCTCCTTGACAATGGTTAATCCGAAGTTTACCTTTTACAATATGCGCAAATCGTCTATCTTTCCCAATGAAATAGACTTGATTGTCTGAAAGGTTCAGACATGATCTCGTGATTGACTCCTTTAAAAGAAGCTTCCCAGAATGTATCAATTACAATTGGATTTATTTCCTACCGCAAGATATAGTTACTTGTTTCTTTTAACTATCTTGGAGAGTTAATTAATCCCTACTCCAAGATACTAGCCTAAGCTATATTGGTGATAAGAGCCCTAGAAATAAAAAAGATTGCTAGATCAATTTTAATTAAGCGTTACTTTTATGGGTTGTTCTTTAAGTCAATAAGTACGGAAATGAAACTTTGATGGTGTGAAGACTCGACTCCAAAAACACAAAAAAGTGCACCTAAAATGATAAACAATTCGTTTTCTTTCAATGAATTCCTAGTTAAAAGAAAGAGTTCGAGAATGCAATTCTTTGAGAAACAAATCCTTCTTTCAACATGTAAATGAAAAGAAAATATTTTGTCTTTTTCAATAAGAACTCAAAATGAGACTACTAATTATGCTCACAATAAATCCCTTTCTTTTTGAAAACTCAAAACTACAAAAAACAATTTCTTTCAAAAGAGATCTACAATTTCTAGAAAATACTCAAAACTACAAAACTAATCTTGAGATCTAAAAACTTCTAAAAACCTAGTTGTATAAAAGCATCAATTCTTTTTGAGGACGTTTTACTTAGTTGTTCAGTAAACTAAGGATTAATTCGTTCAGAATAACAAATCAATCAACAAACATCCAAATATGTTTTCTTTTATAAAAATGAAATTCAAAACTTATAACCAAATTCGTTCAAAGATTTGCAAAGAGAAAATTAAGTCTATTTCTCACAAAGGACAGATTTCACAAACCATTCAGACTCATCAAGAAGACAAAAAGACACCAGGGTAATCTAAGGTTTCTCAGCCTTCTGATCTTTGAGTCACTACATAAACCAAGTGAAAACCACTCCAGGCATGCAAAACTTCTAGAAATCATCTAAAACAAAAATACCAATGGAACTCACTCACAAGAGATTTTTGACAGAACACATGTAGATCTAGGTAGACACTAAAAGCTGTAAATAAAACCTAAACTTAACTGGAAGAAAGCATTTTAGGTTTTTCAAAAACATTTACAGCGTCCGTAGGCTTCCAGAAGAACTAGATGCGATACTGCTTTGTATACTAAAGGAAAAGTGTGGAGACACCCGCACTGTCTGTAAAAAAAATTGCGGTCCCTTGAAAACTTCGAAAAAAAAAATTCCAAATTCTAAAACTACCCAATCCAACACACATCAAGCAAAAACCAAAAACGAGAACAAGTTTCTCAAGTCAAAGACAAAGGAAAACCAAAAACCAAATTCAGTTCCCCAGTGGAGTCGCCAATTTGTTGGCTGGATAAATCGATCTTGCAGACAAGGCTCATCTCCCTAGTATCAAAAGATATCTAGCAACAAGCAGACAAATAAATCTATCTTTCTCTAAACATATGTGATTCATAAATAAAACCTATAGAAGTGTTTAAACCCTACCTTAAGTCTAACGCTAGTTTGTAGCAGCCATCATTCAACTGTCCGAAAGAGTTTCCTTTTGAGAACCTACAATCACAAACAAGCAAACATAAAATAACACCTACATAGCTAATATCATAAATCATGTTCATTATGGTGATCAAGGAATCCATAAAATAAACCATAAAACATAGCTTATTGAGAAAAACAAACTTATTTGTATTAACTTTGAAGTAGAAGAAACTTACAACCTTTTCAGCCTTGATGTTGAACAAGCTCTTCCCAGGGTTTGAAACAGGAATCTCCTTTACTTTGACAAGCCTTACACTCTTCCAAATGAGATCAAAGAGGTATGTAATCTCTCCTCATAAAAGCTCAATTAGGAAGACTAAGTTCTAGTAGCATTTCACCTCAAAAATATTCAGCTTTTAACCTCCCAAGTAACTAGCCAAATGCTTCATTTTATAGTGCAAAGGAAGGAGGTTATAGGTCCACCTATGAAGGGATCGAGTCCTCCTTCAAAGGGATAAGCTCCTCACATCAAGGGGTTAGCTCCTTAAGGTATGGGATGCATGAACCTTAAGGGAGCAAACTTGCCACCTCAAGATTCCTTCCAGAAGCTTCTAGAAATGACTCAAAGTGAGATTTTAAGAATATACTTGTGCCTTTTAAACTTTTATAGGGGTCTGCACCCATAACATAGATATAGAGCGGTCAAGTGTGCAAGGGACATGAGCTTTAGGTGCGGGACCGTAGGTAATGCTAAGAGAAAGTGCAGAACTAGAGTTTTAGAGACTTTTGAGGACTTTCTCTTATTTTCAAGGCTTGATATGAAGAACTGAGGCTTAAGACTTGCAAAGGAGGAAAGTATGAGTGGTAATGGACTCACACAGATTGTAGAATGTCAAGGTGACAATTTTTTGTGCAACAGACCTCTACGACCTCAGTTGTAGATCCTCTACTTAAGCTACGACCTGAAACTTAGACCTATTACTTCAGAGCTATGACTCTCTTATCTTGTGTGTCTCTAAAACTACTTAGAGCTTAGATATTTTTATTTAATCCCATGGTCCACAGGCCATGGGTAGATCTCTTAGAACTGACTTTAATTTACAAAACTAAGGGCGGACAACCCTTTATGACTCATGACACCTTCGTGTTCCGTGACCACAAAATGCGGGGTCTTTACAAGTTTCTTACAAAATTTGACCAAAACACAGGCTTTTAGCCCCAAAACTATCCTTGGGGGATCCCATTCCCAATAGCCCCCCAACACAAGCATCGTGACTCACCCTCGAGTCACTCAGTAGGTGCAGATATCTTTGCGCGAAGCCCTTCCAACTCAACTCGTATGACCACAACCTCAGCCGTGCACTGTGTAGTCACATGCTTCGCATCTTCCACTATATGCTCAGTCACTGCTCCTGCGTTGTCAGCCTGAATCTTTTGCAGCGTTGCTTGCTGAGTCACAAGCTTACCTTCAATAGATCCTGTCACTGCGTAAGCCTCATCCAGCCAGGGCTTCAGTCTTGCCTTCATCACTGCTTCCTTATGTAGCGTCGCATCCACATGTTCCTTCAGCTACTTGGCCTCCTATAGCTCGGTTAGTTTTTGTGAACGGTTGGCACTGTGCCGTTAACCTCATTGTAGCGCTATCATAGCTCATGTGCTTCCATCTCTAGCCACTTTACATTGGGGTCCTCTTGCAAGCTAGTGAGGACCTTAAATTACTGTTCAAACATTTGCATGCAGTTTGCTACTACACTATCCACCGCCGCGACTGCTTCTGTGATAGTGGTCGCCCAGTGCTCCTTCACTTCTAGCAGAGTTGAAGGTTGGGCCTTCAACACTAACTCCATAATTTGTGGGTTCAACTCCAACTGAACCCATGCCATCTCAGTCCAAGTGTCACACAGCCCTGTGGCTAGCTTACAAATGCATACCTCGACTGGCTCCTCCTCTGGAATGGCCAACTCTAGAACCATTCAGCATGCCTCCTCAATGACCTACATAATCTGCTTACTCTGATTGGTCGCCTCGGTCTTAGTGACGATGGCAGCATTTCTCTGTAGGGCCATTTGCTCATTACTGATCCATTTTTGTTCAGTTTAGGTATGTTCTATGCTAGAGCAATTTATTTAGTTTCTTTTCCATATTAGCATAAAGTAAACTGCAGATAGAACATGAATATAAATCGCAGGAGACAAGCCAAGGCAACAGGACACACGATATGGTGCGAGCCAGGGACAAACCCCACAATGTGTGGGGAAACCCTTTGATCAAATCTTCTTTTATTTTCAAAGTTCAACAGAGAGAGAGAGAGAGAGATAATACATTTACAACAAAAGTCAACACTTTGACTTATCTAGATCTGAGCATAAATCATTTCCTATAATGGTGAGATCAGTTGAAGACATTCTACCTCAACTGAATCTCCTAGGTGATGACTTCACCTATCTATTTTGTTCATCTGCTGCACCTTACCATGTAGCATCATCATGCTGCATCATGCATCTTCATGCTGCTCATGATCACTGTGCTGCCCGTGATCTCGCCAAGCTTCATGCTGTCCAAGCTGCATCATACTATTTTATTGTTGAGTTGTTGTACACAACTTTACTGCCCTCCATCATCATGCTGTACATATTTTGCTGATGTCATCATGATGGCTGGTTAGGGTACCAAGCACTATTGAAACAGTCCTTCAAACAAACTAGGACATTACTCGGATATGTTGTTGATTTGGGCATATGTACAAGTCCTCAAAACTCCTACACAATCCTAGACTGTGGTGTTATGGCCTGCAGCCTAACACACAGTCTTTCTATGGCTTCCAGGCAACATAACCCTTGCTTCTTGTCCTTCCATCAAGATCCCAACAGATCTATCCCTTTGCTCCTCTAACTTGGTTCTATAAGAAGATAACAACTTCATGCAGTCACAAAAGAATATACAAACAATCTTGTCTCTATGACAGTGCTGTTACCAATATAAATTCAAACTTTCTTTCTTGCTGTCAACAGGCTTCGATTAGCTGTGATAGTGTCTATTCTGGGAGTTCATATTAGGCCTCTCTTATCTGTGGTTAGGGCCTCCTTAGGCTAGTGAAGATGGACTGCATTAGGCTGCATATGAGGGCCTGAGTATAAGTCTACAGGTCAGCATATTAGGGCCTCTGCATAAAACTTCTGGACAGTGTAATAGTGCCTCCATATTAAACTTTTGGACAATGCATTAGATGCTTCCATACTCAACTTCTTGACAACATATTATATTCAACTTCTGGACATCGTATTTATCACTGCGTACATCACTGTAATGTTTGTTGCGTATGTTAAGGTATCACATAATGAATATGACGGGATGTATGACAGGGTTGTATATATATATCTGCATTCTATATATTGAAGCAGATATATCTGCGTCCCATAATCTGACACAGTTACACTGACAATGTATATCCCTTGACTGCGTGTAGGGGCTTCAGTGTATGGGTGCTCTCTATGTTATATGAATAGCGTATAATATCTTCTTTGGAGAGCGTATTAATATTTCCATGATCAGTGTGCTAATTTCTCCATGACGAGCGTATAATATCTCCTTTGGACATTGTATTAATATTTCGGTGATCAGCATGATAATTTATCCATGTCCAGTGAGTTAATATCTTCTTTGGACATCGTATTAGGGCCTGTGTATAAAGGTTTCTAGCACAACATGTTAGAGTCTCGGATAGGGCCTTTCTTTTGATTGCGTATGAGGCCTCCTTCACTGCGGCTAGATATCTACGGCTGGGGCAACGTACAACAGCTAGGGTATTACTTGAATGATCAGTGTATCATTCATGATGTCTCTCTCCTTCACCAAAAACCCAGACGTGGAGAGGAGGAGACTACTCAATAATGTGTTGTGCTAATGAATCCAAATCCTCTCTTATTTATACTAAAGGCAGATGATTGAATAGACATGACATTTGGGCTTCTAGAGCCTACATAAGAGCTGGTCGTCTTGATAATAATTATATAAACAAAATAAATTCATATCTCCATAAATACTTATCAGAATCGGATGATATTTGGATCAATCCTACACCTCTCGATGAGAGGGATCCAATAAATATATCAGCTACCATAAATAAGCCGACCCACATGGATTTTGGCCCTAGTTGCCAATTTAACAATTTTTCACTAATCACCTGGAGGGTGCGGTGCTCACAGGCCCTCAGTTATGCAATTACTCCATCTTGCAAGAGGTGGAGTGCTTCACGTGGGAGCACTGCTAGGTTCAACCCTACTCCCTTTAGGGCGTTGACAGTGGGCTTGTTAGCCTCATTCTTTGTGGTTAGTGCTACATCCGACAACACTATCGCATTTGAAGCATTCATGCAAAGCATATCGGTAGCCTCTAAAGTGCTGATAGCTAGGCTAGTAGTCACAGTGCTAGCCTGCAACATGTGGATCTGCAGCTCCTACAACCCTATCTGGATAGCCCCTAGGATGATCTGCTACTGTTGTTCAAATTGTTGCGGGGCCTCTGCGGTGAAATCCCTTATTGTGTCACTGATACCATGCAAGTTGCCCTCTGTTAATGTGATGGGGTCCAGTGAGGTCTTGGTCACCTTTGATTTCTTCCTAGACCCTCCCTTCTCCAGCTCCCTTGGATGCTTGATGCAGGCGGACGTCTTCTGAGGGTCTACACCATGTTATTTAGTCTCATCTTCTACCTCTGGTGAAGGCGACCTCGTGCCTTTGTTAGAGCCATACTCTGTCCCACTTGTCTACTTCCTTGTCTACTACGCGGCCTCGTGCTCCACCTGGGCCTTATCAACAGCCTCATTTTTCCTCTTTTTGGCTAGTTATGCCATCTTAAACTTGGGCTCCTCCTTCTTCTTCTGCGTGGCGGACTTGCTCCCGCCCACCACCAAGTCTGTGGTAGTCTGTCACTCTGTTGACCATTGATCAAGCACCACATCAATGGCATCATTCATTGCCAGATAAGGCAAATCATACCATTTCTGTGCAGGGTCCTTCCATGCCCTAATGGATACTCGATAGAAGTCGGCTTTGAATTCAGCGTAGCCCTACAGGTTGGCATACACCATTGGCGACAGTCGCGGTTTGTGATTGATGGCCATCTGGATGTTCATCTCCATCAATATCCAAAAGATCTTGTTGTCTTTGACTCATTGCGCATCCTTGGTCACTGTTTCAGGAATATTTAGTGTTCTTGGACAAACACCTAACCCTCTAGATCTAGTAGCGGATCTATAAACAACAGACAAAGTAATCTTAACCTTTTTTATAATCAATAGATAAAACAAGAGAGAAGAGAAACCTACTTGTAGTCTTCGCTAACTCCTTCTTTCCCTTAACCAATTTTGCTGCTCCTTCCTATACTTAAGTTTCTTAGAAAGTACCTACACAATCATAGAAAGCAAAAACCAATCAAAGCATAATGATCTATTGCTTATAAATAACATGGAATCAAAAACATGCTATACATATGAAAGCATTGACATATAACACAAGCATAAGGAAAAAGTCTTGAAAACTTTATTGATAAGAGGAAAGATTACAACCCATATGAGCTCGATCCAGTGTCATCCTTCCAATTCAATCCCTCTTCACCTCATGAAAAACAAGACACTTCGACATCAACACTATACTTGATTCAAATCTCATATTAATAGCATCTCCTTATCTCAAATGAATTTCAGCTCCTTGATCTCTTAGATGAGTGATTTATTTATCGGTGAGTGAAGAAGGTTATGCCATCAATGGTGATGATGAATTCCTTTCTAAATTTAGAAATCAGTTAGATGGAAGAGAGGATAGGGGATTGATGTTTCCTAATTCCCTTTCTCATCCAAAGGTGAACTCAAAGGAGTAGGTGGCATTTGAGAAACTTCTAGAGGCTTCCAATGGATAAGGAATCTTCAAACCCTCACTGAAATTTTCCCAAATTTGATTAGAGTAGGCCAAAGAGGGACCAAGTGTGCTACATAGCACCTTGTTAGTGTATGGTTTGTACTGCAGCGCACCCTACTGAAGGCCTACTTGCACTGATCTTCTTAGAGATAGTTTTTGGATGTTTTCAGTGATGGAACTTCTTTGGAGTTAAGGCATTTTGATGACTAACTTCTTTAGGGCATGTAACAACTGTATTAGGGGTTGACAAGCCCTAATAACATCAATCTATAAGTTGGGGTTGATATGCCCAAATGGATCTGTAACAGCTGCCCCCTAAAGCATGAAGGCGTAAATATCTATGTTGGGTGAAATTCTTTATCATAGGAGAAGAGGTTTCGAAACAGAAGGTGACCTGCATCAATTATAATACATATATCATGATAATTTGATTTTTCTCGCAAACTAGCTGAGGGAGATACCCATGCTCATCTTATAAACTTTCATTACATGTACAAATATAGTCGTCTACAGATATAGACCCATGAATGGTTGACCATAAATGTAAGGCGATTGTACATTTGATTTGGTACTCTTGAAAAATATCACAGCCTGGATGGATAAAACTAGATCTAGGGTCTTCAATATCATTCAATCTTTTGTCCAAGTACAAGTCTAACCATGTGAATAGATGTTTTGAGGTCAAACGTGGAAAGACATCGTCTGATTACTAGCTAATGATGTAAGCTATTAACAGGCGCGAGAGGATTCACTGATAATGATGATGACCCTCAAGGTACTACAGTACATTTCGCATTGTGTGAATAAATGATCTGATGTTGAACACCATGTAAAGTCTTTTGGTTGAAGGCCATTGATGTCAACCTATTGCCAGAAGCGAGAACCCTGATTTTGATGTATTCAAGCCTCAAGGTACTGAAGGGTGTTTCTAAGTTAACTTCTTAGATGATGTGTTGATGTCGACAAGAAGCAACTCATCTTAGGAGGGCCTTGACGTATCCCACATCTACGACATGAAACGAGGTAAATTTTTTTGGAGATGAGAATCGACTGATGACAAAAGGTTCAGGAATGGTGGTCATGAAAATGAAGGTTTACGGTATTGCAAAAGATGAAGCTTGAATTGAATGACTTCTCTTGAACATATCAGCGACACTAATGAATTGGTAGCATTGACCCAAAAAAAAGTAATGGATGGTATGATAGACAATTGATGTGATAACCATCAATCTAAATGACCCAACCCACATAGTCACGTGATGAAGTGAAAGTGTCATGTTCAAGAGAAACTTGCTACCATAAAGTTTTCTTGACTTTTTCCATTTTCCCTAGTCATTGTTGACTAGTACCTCTTTATTTTTTATCAAGATTGAGGAGGATAACATGTGCTTGTTGTATAATTCACCCTTTGGGAGAACCCATCGCTATTTGATGCTTTGATGAGTCTAGTGAAGGTGAAACTCGGTCTTGTCTGGATGGACAAGTTTGTCGTTATTTGATGTTTTTAACAAGTTTAACACAAAGACAATTCAATCCTTTTCATGTTTTTAGAGTTTGAAAAGGGACGAAAAGGAAACTCCATAAGTTCTTTTTCATAAAATAATCTCTCAAGTCTGAAAAAGAGTAAAATAATATAGGAGAGATTTCATTTCCAATCCTTTAATGAGCTGGAATAGGCAAGCGCTCGACAATCTTTTCATATTTAGAGAGTTTGAAAAGAGCTTAAAGAGAACTCCACTTTGAGGAACGAGTGGTGTCTAGGGTAGCAACTAATTCCGGTGATGTTGGAACTTCTCAAAACATGTTGATTGATGTGAGAGGCTGGCTAATAAAACCACTCATTGCAGTTGTTCCTCAAAAAGAGTAAAACAACCAAGTGAAAGTGTATGATCGGCCAAAGAGATGGTGGCGATGGGATGAAAAAAACCAAGTATCATCTGATGAAAGAGGCTGATAGAATGGAAATCACAATTTTAAAAATGGAAATGGGTTCATTATTAGACAAGCTTGAAACATAGGAAACTATGCTTGGGTTCAGTTTCATGTTTACACAAGCTTGAAACGACAAACTTGGATTCAGTTTCATTTTTACACAAGCTTGAAACGACAAACTATGCTTGGAATTGGTTTACATGCCCCTATCATGATGAAAGGGAGAGTCTCCTATAACCAGATGGAAATCGTTGTGGTGAAATAGGATGGTTATCCAACACCTTTTTTGGCTTTGTCCAGATAGGGACAAAGGTGAATGGGGTGATTCCCTTCACATAACCTACAGGACAAAAAGAAAACTCCACTAGGTGCATGGCCCCCAAGCTTCATTACATTCACCTAAGTAGACTACTCATGGCTATCAAGTGGATGGAATTAAGTTTCTTTTACGAGATCAAGTGAAAGACTCGACTGGGATTTTATGAGATCTAATCAAAGACTCGACTTGGAACTTTGCTCTAGGGGATCTTGTTTCATTTTTTAATGAGCTTGACACAAGACAAGGAACTATGCTCATACTCCCTGTTTCATTTGTTAACGAGCTTGACATAAGACAAGGAAATCTGCTAAGATTCCTTGTTTCATTTTTTAACGAGGTTGACACAAGACAAGAAACTATCCTAATATCTTTGGTTTCATTTTTTAACGAGGTTGACACAAGACCAGGAACTGTCCTCGTATCCTTGGTTTCATTTTTTAACGAGGTTGACATAAGACCAAGAACTGTCCTCATATTCCTTGTTTCATTTTTTAATTAGGTTGACACAAGAGAAGGAACTGCCCTCATATCCTTGGTTTCATTTTTTAACGAGGTTGACACAAGACTAGGAACTGTCCTCGTATCCTTGGTTTCATTTTTTAACGAGGTTGACACAAGACCAACAACTTTCCTCATTTTCAATCACAACTCATATGAGGCCATGAAGGAGAATTCTAGTTCCAATGCCACATAATTAACCCATGGTGGGGATGATACCTTTGGTTTAAAAGGACCATTTAGGGAAGATGGTTTACTAGAAGCCATATTTGGACCGGGAAATGAAAGCTGGTCAACGATGAAAATTCTGCCTTCATGCAGGAAACAAATCACTCAAAAGAGTGTTGAAACAATAGCTCCCATGTTATAAACATAGTCACGCCCAAGAAGTAAATTGTAATCTAAAGGTTTTGGGACTACCATCACATTCAAATAAATGATTTTCCTCCCAAAGTAATAGGTAACTGAGGAAGGATCCCTAACAGTTGACTAGTTCCTCTATTAAAAGACAACAAATTTTGGGTAACTGGCACAAGCGGCGACGAACCGAGCACTTGCTAAGCAGTTGAGGAAAAGATACTCACGAATGCTCCTTCATCTATAATAATGCCCGATACAATCATATTACAAACCTGTACTATGATCTAGAGAGGCACATAAGAAGGAAGACGGAATCCTACTAGTCGATTCCAATCAAAGGAAGTGACTAGACTACTTGGAGGGGTGCCATAGAAATGGGAGAATTAAGCCCTTGAGTTACAAGAGAGGGAGGATTTTCCTCCTGTCTTGATGGAATAGGAGGATTGCCCCCAAGCTCATTAGAATATGAAGAAACAAAAATAACTTGAGTGGTATCATATTCACTCTCTTCAGGAAAGGTACGTTTTACTGAAGGTGAAATCCGATCAACTGTTGCCTTGACCTGTTGATTTGGGTCGGGTATAGAATCATAGGATTCACTTTCAGAGAGAGTTGGTTTAACCGATGGTTGATTTTGGTTAGTCAATTCATCAACTAGTGAGGGATTTAGGGAGAGTTTCCTGTAACCAAATGGAAATTGCTACAGTGAAGCAAGATGGTTATCCAACACTTTTTTGGCTTTGTCCAGATAGGGACAAAGGTGAATGGAGTGATTCCCTTCACATAACCTATATGGAAACTTAACTTTTCCCTTCTTGCCATGATCTTCACTGCCACTAGTTGATGGTGTGTCACCAACATGATCTTGAGAATTTGATGACACAGGATGATGCAAATGGGAAGACCATTCTTCTAAGGTATGAGGAATATCAAGACAATTTCGAAGAATATGGTCTCCCACACAAAGTTTGCATGGATATCGAACTTTGTGAATCTTGATGGATGGTTTCTCATCAGATGTTGCATTCAAAGCAATGGTTGCTTGGTTGGCCTTCTGCTGAATTTGCTTCTTCTTCTTCTTCTTCTTCCCTTTCTTCTTCTTCTTAGCCACCTCGTTACTGGTACCAATACTTTCACCAGGGAAAGAGGAAGAAGGGGAGGAAAAAACAATCGAGGAAGAAGGAAAAAGGTCAACTTTAGGATCAACTCGAGGTTGATTTTGTAATATTGGAGGTGTACTCAATTTCGTAGAATTCATGACATTTTGAACCAAGGAGGTTGAAAACAACCATACTAGAAAGCCAATGGTAAATCCTGGAAGGGACAATGTAGCCATACATGGAGCACCAATTTTTTGAAAAGGAGGAAAAGGACTAGGATTCCCATCAAAAGGAATTGCTTGATCAATGGACTCCGAATTTGTTGTCATATGTTTCAACCTAAGATCAACTAAGGAATAAGGATGTTATTCATGATCAATTAATTTTTACGACACTAGAACATAACTTCGCTATCTCATTTTTAAAGAGTCGAGAAAAAACAAAAGATGACTCTAGTCACCTTCAATGTTTAATGAGCCTGAAAGGACAAGTGCTAAGATGATCCTTTTACTTTTAAAGAGTTGAAAAGGAATGAAAGTGACTGCTCTGGAGATTCTAGACAAGAGGGTTTACCAGACAAATTGCAATACTGCAATATACACCTTGGTGATAAATGAAAGAGAAATGACCAAGGATTTTACGTATGACAGTCAATCTTCTCGAATGTTGTGTTTGGTACGTTGCAATCGGTAAGGTGACAGACTCGGCTTCCTAGGGATAAAGTATTTCAACCTATTGGGGTCTCCCAATATATACTCGACAGTACAGGGAGCACAATTTTGTACTAGCACTTATCGAATCAGAGAGGAGCAATCACCCAATCTTCAGTGAAAATGATAGTGACTACGTTTAAAGACTCCAAAACACATCTCTAGCCTAGACCTCTACATGTTTTTCATTAAGTTCCAATGCGTTATTAGATAAATTGATTTTCATTTTAAGTTTATCTTGCTTAGAAATTTGCCTTTGAAGGTTCACCATGAGATGTTTTTCAAAATTCCTAAGAATGCAACTAGAATGAGAAGCACTCTTTCCATTTAATTTCAGCAATGAAAATCCTAGCTATGAGGGATAGAACATACAAGTACCTTTTGAACAAGTAACAAAGAGCACAAACTAATGCAATCCCATAAACCATTCCTTTCGAACAAACAAAATCAAACTCTAAAATGCAAATTGCATGTATTTCTTTTTAGTTTCTCTTAATGTGAATGATGCAATAAGAAAAAATAATGCACAAATGATTCAGAACTCTTTTCATAAAAAATGATGATTTGTGACAATTTCTTTTAAAAGGGAAAGGAAGACTATATGACACTTTCGATTTTAAAGAAATGCAGATTTTTAACACTTTAAATGAAAAAACAAATCAAATGCACAAATAAATCAATCAATTATTTATGAAGGAAGACTTTACGACACTTCATTTTTTGAAGAAAATGACAATTTTACGACACTTTTCTATCGAAAAAAACAATCGATCAAAAATAATTTTCAACAATGGATTGCAAATGATAAAACAAATACATAAAAAAAATCCAACAATCTAGTCTAAATTGGGCCGAATAAGGAGATAAAAACTGTTTTCAGGGACAAAAAATCATTTACATTCAACAAGCAATTCAAACTAATGAAAATTGATAAAAAAGTTTTAGTTCTTAGATGGGAAAACTGACCCTAAATGGATCAACACAAACTGTAGTGATAGATAGTGCGTTGAATCACTCTATACCTATGCGGGAAGTGCACTACATCGCGGGCATCAGTTAGAGACAGTGCGCTGATGACAATGAGCAATTATGAAGGTATTTATGCTTAAATTTGATTTAATTTTCAGTGAATTTAGACTTGAATTCAATAAATGATAGGAAGTACAGTGTGTCAAAATGCTTTAAGAAGACAGATAAGCTACTAAAAGGGTTAATATCATTCCCCAACAGAGTCACCAATTTGTTTCGGGAATATTTAGTGTTCTTGGACAAACACCTAACCCTATAGATCTAGTAGCGGATCTAGAAACAAAAGACAAAGTAATCTTAACATTTTCTATAATCAACAGATAAAACAAGAGAGAAGAGAAACCTACTTGTAGTCTTCACTAACTCCTTGTTTTCCTTGAACGCTTTTTCTGCTCCTTCCTGTACTTAAGTCTCTTGGAAAGTACCTACACAATCACAGAAAGCAAAAACCAATCAAAGCATAATGATCTATTTCTTATAAATAAAATGGAATCGAAAACATGATATACATATGAAAGCATTAACATATAACACAATCATAAGGAAAAAGTCTTGAAAACTTTATTGATAAGAGGAAAGATTACAACCCATATGAGCTTGATCCAGTGTAATCCTTCCAATTCAATCCCTCTTCACCTCATGACAAACAAGACACTTTGACATCAACATTATACTTGATTCAAATCTCATATTAACAGCATCTCCTTATCTCAAACGAATTTCAGCCCCCTGATCTCTTAGGTGAGTGATCTATTTATAGGTGAGTGAAGGAGGTTATGCCATCAATGGTGATGATAAATTCATTTCTAAATTTAGAAATCAGTTCCATGGAAGAGGGGATAGGGGATTGATGTTTCCTAATTCCCTTTCTCATCCAAAGGTGAACTCAAAGGAGCAGGTGGCATTTGAGAAACTTCTAGAGGCTTCGAATGGATAAGGAATCTTAAAACCCTCACGAAAATTTGCCCAAATTCACTCAGTGTAGGCCAAAGAGGGACCAAGTGCACTGCATAGCACCCTATTAGTGTATGGTTTGTATTACAACACACCCTACTGAAGGCCTACCTGCACTGATCTTCTCAGAGATAGTTTTTGGATGTTTTAAGTGATGGAACTACTTTGGAGGTAAGGAATTCTGATGACTAACTTCTTTAGGGCATGTAACAACTATATTAGGGGTTGATGAGCCCTAATAGCATCGATCTGTAAGTTGGGGTTGATATTCCCAAATGGATTTGTAACAGTCGCCCACAGCGAAGCGTACTTCACTGCTTCAAGCAGGTTTGGCGTGACCGAAGGGAACTAGCTGTCCTCTGGGATCTTCCATGCTACCAACACAATTGAAAGCAAGAGCCACGCGTAGTGGAATGTCTTACTAAGATCTTTCCCTTCACAACAGTTCACTAGGAACTCTCCATGAAGGTAGTCCAACCAGTTGAACTGGACTCCTTCAGCACACTTTTTTGCTAGCACGACCATAGGCTTTGGCACCTCATCAACACGATGCTTCCTCATCAACTTCCCCACTAAGATCTATGTGGCTACCTTCACAGCAAGGTCACAGATGTTGGATATACCATATCCATGCAGCTTCTTCACCAGTTTAAATTTTTCTTTCATCGATTCTGCAAGAGCTTGCTCGCCACCTTTTCCACCAAAGATCATGGTCAAGTTCTCTATTGTATACGTAAGTCATGTTATCTGGTGAATCAACCTATCCGTGATGGGTATCGGCTCCTCCAGCCACAGAAACCCATCATGCACCAATCATAATAGCTGCTTAATGACCAAAATTGTTACCGGGGTGCAATTGTAGTGCAACACACAGAGCAGGTTGAGCAACCCTTCTTTTTCTACTCCCTTCAGCCACCTTTGCAGCCCCAATACAGTCATTCCTGTATTCATATCAATGATGTGGTGCATCAGCTGCTCGGTCGCTAGGTGTGCAAACTTCTCATGGTCTGCCAAGTCCTAGTCTTCAAGTTTCAGCAGTGGCACTCGTGCCAATCCTGAACCATCGAAAACAATTTCGTCCGACAGTAGAGGGGTTTACTGGAGAGTCTTCCTCTCATCGATGTACTTTGGTATCTTGGTCTTAGGCTTGTGCAGAGGGACATACTCAAACAACCGAGTAATAGGGTCTGCACCCTGGGCTTCAACCTCCTCCACTTCAGCTCCCACATCCTCATCGTCCATCGGGATGTCTTCAATGTCTTCCTCCTTTGGTTCTAAGTTTATGGCCTTGCCTTTCTCTTGTGTGGTGGGTTTTGATGGGTTTCTCATTGGTGATGTGCGCACCGGTATGGTAGGATGCTTGCCCTTTTTATTCTTCACGGTCTCCTTAGTTGGGGTCCGCTTTGGTCTCGACGTTCTTGGTGATTTATGGATTTCAACGAGCACCTCGGCGACCTCTGGAGCAACTAATTCTGCCTCTATTGCCATTTCTTGTGCCGTCTTCTCGACTACTTCTTCAGTATTTATAATTTTGGTGGGTGTCGACACAATGCTTTCTAATAGTGCTTGCGGTGTCTCGCAAGTTTGCAAATGCGGGGTCTCTTTGAAAGCCTCGAAGAATTCTCGGTTCATGGGTGCCTGAGGGCTCAACAACTCAATTCTCAAAATGCCAAGTGTTTTTTGTTGGACAACCACTTGTAATTTATAGGGAATTTTGAATTCAAATCTGACTGTTCCCCCACAAATTTAGTTCATTAATGCTGGATTGGTGGTAGATTTTCAAGGATCTAAGCCATAAATTTCGTCTTAAATGCTGGCTGCCTGCTCCATTTGGCCGCATTTCAACTGTCAAATCATGAACAGTGACTTTAATGGTCACTTTCTGGCCAACTTGCATGATTTGTCCCTGGGTAGCACAGCTCCCTCCGTGCTGCCGCGAACGCTGTGACACTTCCTTTCTTCGCACCATCCTCCAATAGCACAACTCCCCAGCCTGGGTAGTGTAATTTATAGTCCCGTGCCTCCTTTCAGCTACTTGGAGTGCTAAGACTGTGCTACCTTCATCTAGTCACATTGCTAGACTACCGGTGTATGGCTTCAAGTGACTACCATTCACCTTTCCTGGGAAGGGCTCTCCACTCAATTTGACCAGCTGTACCACTCCTCCGTCAGTAAGTTCTTTAATGACGTAGGGCCCTAACCATTGCATTCTGAATTTCCTTGGAAACTTATCAAACTTACTGTCATATAACAAAACCAGGTCATTTACTTTAAAGGTGTGCAACTTAATATGTCAATCACCCCATGCCCTTTCGCGCTACTTTTGGACCTGTTGGTGAAATCCAGCAAGAAATCTCTCTTCCTCAAGTTCATCCAGCTGTGCGAGCATTTCCTCTCAAGTTCTGTGATCTATCATACCTGTGAGATTCGCTATGTGTAGACTAGGAACAATATGTTTCATCGGCATTACTGCTTCAACACCATAGACAAGCCTAAAGGGGGTTTGTCCAGTCAACTTCTTGCATGTCTTTTGATAAGCCCATAGTATTGTAAGTATGCGTAGGTCCCAATCACTTTGCTGAGAATTGAAAAACTTGGTCAGCACGTTTCCAAGCACTTTATTGAACACTTCCACCATCCCATTAGCCTACGAGTGATAAGGTGTGCTTTTCTGGTGATATATCTGAAATTCCTCCATTAGCACGCTGATCATCTTATTCAGAAAGTGCGTACTGCGATACACTCATCAAGACCTTTGGAAATCCAAATCGTGTCAGTACATACTCAAAGAGGAACTTTGCGGCAGCCATGACTATGAAATCCTTCATAGGCCAAGCCTCCACCCAACGAGTCAAATACTCCATCGCGGTGATAACATACCTCAACCTGTCTTTCCTTGGGGCTGAATGGGTCCCAAAAAATCTATCGCCCATTTCTCGAAGGGTTGCAATGTCATCTATGGATTCAAAGGCATCTCATCCCTCCATGATGGCCCACTAGTCCTTTGACACACATCGCATTCCTTGCAATAGGATTTTGAGTCCTGATGGAGGGTTAGCCACCACAACCCTACGCGTAGAATCTTCTGCGCAGTTTCTCTTCCTACATAATGTCCTCTTGTAGTGCCCCCATGAGCATCTGCGAGGATGCTGCTTCTTTCAAACTCGGGTACATATCATCGCAATATCTCATTAGACCCCATTTTGTATAGATGCTCAGCTATGACAGAGAAATCTACCACGCGCGCCACTAATTCCTTCTTCTGCTAGATAGTGTATCCTTCTAGGGCAGTTCAAGTCGTTAGGAAGTGTATTATATCTTCAAAATGACCATCCGTAGCATGCACTGCAAATATATGCACGTCAGGAAATCCTTCCTCCAAATTAGTGGGCTCTTCTCCTGTTTCGATGCGCAATAGATGGTCTGGTCTTGTGTTCAATCATTCAGGATTCACAATAACTTCAAAATCATACTCCTGGAACAATAAGAGCCACCTGTGGATTCTTTCCCCCAACACAGGCTTATTGACCAGGTATTTTAGTGTGGAGTTATTTGTATACATTTTAAAATGGCCACCCAACAAGTAGTGCCTAAACTTCTAGAGCGCATACACCATGGCTAACCCTTTGCACTCAGTGGTGGAATAGTTCTTCTCCACCTTGGATAACCTTTTTCTTGCAAACATGATAGGATGGTCCAAGTCTCCTCCACCATCCTATGTCAGCACTGCTCCTAATGCTATACATGACGCATTGACATATACATGAAACTCCTTCTTCCAATCGGGGAATACTAGAATCAGTACGGTGACCATCTTTTCTTTTAATACATCCAAGCTATTCTTACAATCCTCGTTCTATCAGAATGTAACATACTTCTTCAACAATTTATCCATATGGGTGGTGATCTGGGCATAGCCTTTGATAAACTTTCTATAATATCCTGTGTGTCCTAAGGTAGCGCACAACTACTTCACACTCCTTGGTGCTTCCAAGTTCAGTATCACCACAATCCCTGTCTGCAAACCACGTGACCCAACAGGGTCCCAAAATGAACACAAAACAAACACTTCTTTAGATTAAGCGTGACCTAGTATCTTCGACAAGTATCTAGCATTAGGCACAAGCTTGCTACATGGCGTTTTACCAGCCCAAACATAGTCCAGTCATCAAAGTATACCTCCAAGAACTTATGAATAAATTCCTTGAACACAACAACAACTACGCACAAGAAGATCGCAGGCACATTTTCAATCCAAACGACATTACATTGTACTGAAAACAACTGCACTCAGTTGCGAAGGTTGTCTTGCTCCTATCCTCCAGGGTGATTTTGATCTGGTGGTACCCAGAGAACCCATTAGTGAAGGAATATGCTTCCTAGCCACCTACGTTATCCAACACTTCATTAGTGAACAGAGTTAGGAAAGGATCATGTACACAAGCGTCATTCAACTTTCTGAGATCCACGCATATCCTTATTTCATCCTTTTGCTTTTTCTCCTGTACCACCATTGGGCTTACCCAGTCAGATTCTTCCACAAGCTCAATGATGCCTGCCATAAGCATCTTATCTAGCTCTAAGCAGACCTTCCCCTTATACTTTGGATTGAGACGGTAAGTTCTTTTCTTAACCGGCTTTGTTTCAGGTTTTAGCATGATCTTCTTAACACCTAAGTCTCTGATTATCCCTTTTAAGTCTGTAAACTTGGTAGGGAGTAAGTCTTGGTACTCGCGGAGCAATTTAGCGACCTTATCCACCATCGTGTCATCCTAGTAGTCTCCAATCTTCGTGAATTTGGGTTCTGCCTCAATACCAATGTTTACTTGTTTCGTTTTCAACGACGCGGTTATATCAGTGTTCTCAATATGTGGTCCTTCAACCTAGTGGTGACCTTTTGTTTCAGGAATATTAATATTTTGCAAATCCTCATCCTCTTCTTCAATGGTTACGTTATATAATTCCAATGTGTGACTCAACTAAGTAGCCCACGTAGGCTAAAATAGGTCCAAAGGATCCTGTGGTATCCTAAATATTGCTGCTTTCATTTCTTGTAGCGCCTCATCAATACAGTCAAACCCATCTTCAAAACTATGTCATTATGAATCCTCTACGTAGAATATCCCATTCACATGTACCATGGAAAAGCTCTGTTTCTACGTACCAATTCATCGAGACAACATCTAGGGTGTGACAAAACAAGTGCACCCATTCAGGTTGGGGCTTCTCTCCATAAGCCTGGGCCCATTTGGCTAGATGCACATGCGGATCATCCTGCCCATCATACTTGTCTGTCATTCACATCTTCGGCTTCCCAAATTGTGTTCTCATCATCCCCCTACATTCACGCCAGTCATCAAATCTTCCCTTATGTGTACCCAACCATCTTGCGGGCATAGCGTGCAGTGCCCAATCCAATGCCTGGAAGCACTGCTTTTATGGCACCTCCCTTTCAAATGCATCCAAAAAGATATCTACATCATTCAAGCCATCATAAGTAGGCATATTTCTTACCTTTGAGGACACGCAGCGTAGCGACCGGGTCATCATGTTGCAGATCAACATAGTCACTTCATGTAACCAATTCTACCAGCATTCTGACTTTTCATCAGAGTCCGAGGTGCAGGAACTCTCTCGATCCCATGTAACTCATCCATTCACGGTGGGATTCACCCAATCTTGGTCTTGCGCTATTATCTTATAGATACAGTCCAGATCGTCATCACTCTCATAATCGCAGACTGGTTGAGTATAGCACGATCCTTCAGCAGGATCTAGGGGTACTATTACATGTAGTGATTTCTTCTCAAATATCATATTTCACTTCTTTAGGTTGATTACCCCATTCATATCAATAGCCCAGTCAATTCCTAGGAGCGCAGCATAGGGGTTGATGTCATCCACAATTTCTATTACTTCAAAGTCAGCCAGCGTGCTCGCACCTTTAATATCCACAGTCACCCCCTACAGCTGCCCCATGGGGAAGATATTCTACTGATTCGCCATCCTTAGGTGAATTGGAGACCATTGCAGTGTGGGTCTCCCCATTCATCCCCAGGTCTTCTTCAGTAGGACATTCGCATCTGACCCCAGGGCCAAAATAACTTGATCCATTTCCTATTCTCCTATCTGCATGGCCAGTCTCATCTCCCATCCCATTATTTTTTATGCTTGTCAATCTTTAGTACTACGCGTGGCTCACCCAGAGTATTTTTGGCGCATCTATTTATGAGCTCATGTAACCCCTTCACATCCTTACTATCGCGTAGTAACTTCATGCAGGTCTCCAGGAAGGTTGTGAGCATAGAAGGGTCCATCTCCTAATCAAGCTTATCCCTGATTCTCGAGGTGGAAGCCTCAGCGAAGCTCTTCTTGGCTTCCATGAATGTTTCACATGCGCACTCTAAATCAAACTCAACCTCCTTCGCCAATGTCTTGTGAACCCATGTATTATCTTTAGGCTATTTCCCTTTGTCATCTCCTATTGTGATTCCACTCTGGAGCACCATATTCATGTTTTCATCCTCTTTGTGCAGCTCAGATCTCATCATCTGCAGGTTCTGATTTGACAGAGGTGGTCGTGCCCCTTTATCATGTATCCTTTCTATCAACATAAGGCAGTCTTCCATTTCATGATCAAATAGCGTGTAATACTTGCATGAAAGATGGGTTGGGTTAGTGCAATTGTAGGCATAGTGTCCTAGTCCTCCGCAATTGTAGCAGATTTACTGTCCCTCACCTCTGCCAGGTCCTCCTCTACCTCGATCTCATCCACGCCCTTGAAATCCTGTACACGCCATCCCTACACTTTGGTCAAGGGGCCGCGTTTCTTCCTGAACCCTATAGATGGGAATTTTATCCATCATCAATTCATAACTCTGACAATTACGCTCATCATCCCCTACCGACCTACAAAAGTTGCAGAACAGTTGTTGTGCTTTCTGTACAAACTTCTGCAACAAATGACAGTTACCCATGGCATGTTTTCTTGCTACCTGACATATAGTGCACCATGATGTAGGCCCCGCACTCGGTCTTGCTTGAGCTTCTGGCCTTAAAGGCATTGGTCCTCCTACTACAATGTATTTCGCAAACACTGGGAAGTGGTCTTTGTCATGTCCGTGACTCTTGCATTTCAGGCACCATACCTCTTCATGCACCTCAGGTCGAACTGTTATGTCCTGCTTCAGAGTTTGCATCTCAAGCCACAGATTCTTCAACTATGCATGGATATGCTGAACCCCCAGATTTGGATCTTGCATCGGTGTTTCATGTAGTCTCATTGCAATCTCCAAGGCTTCCGCCTGAGTTGTTATCTTCTGTTGTGACAGTGTAACCCTTAAGTGTGGCAATAGCGAGGCCAAAAGCCACTCGCGATGATGTTCGTCTGTTAAGTTCATGTTGGCTCCGCAGGATTTTCATTTCAACCTCTGATATAATTCCCAAGGAGTCTCACCTGGTTGCATCATGATTTCCTTGAATCCCACGATCGACTGTGCCTCAGATTTAGGCCTACTGAATTCCCTATTTAGTGTTGTCTAGATGTCTACCACTCTAGCATTCAGGTTATCATTAGGGTACTTGATATACCAGGTTAGCACACAATCCTGCAGAGCACTAACCAATGTCGCCTTCTTTATGTGATCATCTATAATGCCTTGAGCTTCCCATACGGCTTTCACGATGAACCAGAATTGGTACGGGTCCTCATTCCCTAAGCATTTGAACAAAAGAAGCTTCATTGAATTTTCCATACTGAACTATGGTGGAGGTGGAGGTGGTACGGGTGAAATCGCGGGTGATAGTGGAAAAGTTGCAGGTGGTGTGGTTAGAGGTGGTATTCGCGGGATCCATGTCTTATTAACTGAATAGCACTTCACGGAGAAACCTATGCTATCCCTTCTTCATCACCTCGCGGAGGTGAAATCAATGGACTATATTCAGGACCCTTTTTTCCTTCGTTCCTGTAAGTTTTTCTTCTTTGCGTAGCTTTGAACATCAAGGTAGTTGCATAACCCATTTTTCGCACAATAGCATTTTAATATAGGTATTCAAAGATTTAACTTACTTACCTGGCGGTCCTTTGAAAAAGCACCTCTCTGCCTCATTGTAGCTGACTGAGGTGTCAACTGTGAATTCAGTCACAAATCCTCCTATGACATCGTCGAGCCAATGATCGAAAACATGGGCAATCTTGTCCTCAGATGCTTCTAATTTCTATACTAGCTTTGATGATCCAGGTGGATGTTGGTGGCCACCCACCTATCCCAGTTGGACCCCCGCAATTGTCTCTTTCAGCATTTTCAATTTCCTTAATTGTAGCACTACTATTTTTAGCAGTTTTTCAGGTCCTGAACTTCCAGAGCCGTTTTCAGGCCCTAAATGACGTTTTTTGGGGAATCTGGGGGCAACATGGGTCCGTGGACCGATGTTGCCCTTCCCAAAGTGGTAGTTCTCGGATAGATCTTTCTAACGAGCTATCATACGTGTCAAACGGAGA